>JBBPBX010001300.1:0-93711 GCA_038048925.1 Garcialebias charrua
TTGATGACGTAGGCTGTAAATGGGTCTATTTATAAAAGTACAGTTTTAAATATCCTTTAAATAACCTATATATATACCGTATACCTATACTCCACTTTTAATGCATAAAAATATTGGAAATATGTGACAAAAACAGATTCCGGTACTTTATTTTGACTCCACCAAACAAGTCAAGTTTGCACTTGCAATGCATAGATTAGTCCACCCGAAAAGAAAAAAAAAACAGTGAAGAAAAAAAACATTTTGTACAATTCCAGTCAAGTTCAAAGTCATACTCTGCACTTGCAATGCAGTGCACAGAATAGTCCACTCGAAAAAACAAAAAAATTTAAAAATCTGCAAAAATGTTCATATGTAAATGGTCTTCTGTGCAGCAGCTTGCTTGTAGCTTTCATTGTTGCACTTTTTTATTTTCACTCAAACAAACAATTCCAGTCAAGTTCAAACTCATACTCTGCACTTGCAAAGCAGTGCATAGAATAGTCCACTCGAAAAATAAAATGTTTTTAAAAATCTGCAAAAATGTTCATATGTAAATGTTCTTCTGTGCAGCAGCTTGCTTGTAGCTTTCATTGTTGCACTTTTTTCTAATGATTCTTCTGACATCCTGTACACTTGTGCCAGGGAACTTGACCAGAGCATGACCTGTGAATTAAACACATACAACGCACATTTAAAAACAAACATACCTTTGTAGGTCTCTCTCTCATAGCATAACAAGGGGTTTTAGTGACAGTTATTCAAGTAAGTAATTTGTTTCCTTCAATGTGCATAATAATCCAGATAAGGTTATGTCAAAGAATGTGTTTGAATTTTTTTTTTTTTAAAGAGCGACTAAACCCAAATTTATGTTTTTTTAGCTGATAAACTCCCTAGAATGTGTATAAAAAGTTTCAGAGCACTATTTCTGTGTAAATTTTCATGTGATATTATGAATATCAGATGTTCATGTGTTAATGTTATGATTATCAGATGTTCATGTTTTTAACTCAAGCTTGTGTACAAAAGTTGAGCTGAAGTCAAACCTGTTAAATATCAGACAATATAAACTTTTATATTCACCAGATGTCTGCTATATCAATCAATCACCTTTATTTTTCCAGGTAGAGTCCGTTGAGATGGAGATCTCTTTTACAAGGGTGACCTGGTCAAGTGGTCAGCAGCACACGTCACATGGTAATTGACAATAAGCATTTGCATTTACCAAAAAAGATGGTTTTATGAACCTGTTTGTAGCAGCCCTGAAACATTTTTCTTCCACTGTACAGGAGGACATGGCATGAGGTGATGCAGCCTGGATGTTTCTGAGAAGTGGAATTGGTCGCCACCGCACAACCCACATACTACGGTACCCAAATACTGTAATAATACCAGTGGTGTAGAAAGTACTCAAACACTGTACTTAAGTAAAAGTACAAATAAACAGACAAAAATTTACTCTAATAAAAGTAGAAGTACCATATTAATATTTTTACTTAAGTAAAAGTAAGCCGCGACCTACGTCAGAAATGCGGACCTAGGACAGGCACGTGTTTTTGGTCCGCGAGATACGGCAGAATCGACCTAAGTCACACCCGTAGGTCCGGATCCCTGACGTAACTTGAGGATTCCCTGTATAGCCCCCCCTGGTGAAAATGTCACGAGCCGCCACTGTGGTGTGGAATGGTATTCCTGTGATTCTATTTAGTATCCAATGTAAAACATGTGCTGCTGCATGCAGCCAATTCCCACCCTGCAGATTGTTAAATTGCAGTTTAATTTATCCCACTATTAGTGAGCTAGAAGCTGGCAGAGATGTTTAAGCAGGGCTCTCAGAGGAAGAGTGTGTCCACTGGGGGACATTACCTGAGAAGCAGAGGAAGAACCCAGAAGAATCTGTCAAAGTGATGTGCATGTGCCAGAGCCACAAAGACACTGTTACCACAGTGGGCGCTTGCCGTGATTTGAACTGTCAGCTGACCGCCTTTAGAAACTACTTTAAGCTCAAATCTTATCAGAATAGAAGAAGAGAGACCAGGCTTGGCGTGGAACAAGACCTGGCCAGTAGGAGTCTGCTTCAAATGGTGGAAAACAGGGGAGGTAACCCCATCTGTCCTAAATCAAACCAAACCATTTATGTTTAAATTTTCATAATAAAAACACATGCATAGCCTAGTGAAGGATACTGGCTTCAATGGGGAAACCTTACATTAACACAAGCCAACATTGACATTTGCAAGGTTTAGGTTTATAAACAAGAATATTACCTGTTGTTAAACCATCCAGGGGCAATGTCAGCTTCCCTTCCTGTCTTGCCAGATGTAGGATCTTCTTAGCATAAAAGGGTAGCCAGTGTACTGATAGCTGTTATTACTGTAGCTACCGCTAGGGGAGCTGTAGGCTACTGCATGTAGATACTGTACAGAACGTAGTAGAAGAAGAGTTGAATAAAGAAGTTATCAAGCTAATGCACGAGGCTTCTTCCCGATGTTTTATTCTTACTAAGAATAAGAACATTACATGGTACCAGGAGTCGTCGAACAAGAAGCAACACAATGATGGATGCATTGAAACCGCCAGGTCCGTTGAAACTGACTGGAAACGTGGATGCAAGTTGGAGATCTTTTAAACAGCAGTTCATGCTGTACCTCGCTGCTGTCGGAGTGGAGAGGCGGGCAGATGAAAGGAAAATAGCCATGCTGCTCACCGTCGCCGGAACAGAAGCGATAGAAGTCTTCAACACGTTTGTGTTTGCTCAACCCGAGGACAAAGATAAGTTTGAAGAGGTTGTGAAGAAATTTGACGAGCATTGTCTGTCAAAGAAAAACGAAACTTATGAGAGGTACGTCTTTTGCTCACGCCTACAGCAAACGGGTGAGTCATTTGATACCTTCCTCACAGACCTCAAGCTTAAAGCTCAGTCCTGTAATTTTGGTGACCTCAGAGACTCAATGATAAGAGATCAGATTGTGTTTGGCACCAATGAGAAGAAACTGAGAGAGAAATTATTAAGAGAAACAAAGCTAACTTTGGACAGTACTATAAAAATATGTCAAGCCAGCGAGTTAGCACGACAGCATGTCATCTGTTTTCAAGAGCCTGCACAAAGAACAGCCCATCAAGAAGATGAGTCTGTCAATGCAGTGATAAAAAGAACATCTTTGAACAAATTTAAAAATGATGACATAAAAAGCAAAGACAACAATGAAGAAATTTACAGTTGCAAAAGATGTGGTGAAAAACACAAAGACAATGTCCTGCCTTTGGTAAAAAATGTGCAACATGCAAAGGACTAAACCATTATGCTAAAATGTGTTTCTCCAAGAAAAGAGGACAAGAAATCCACACAGTGCAGGAAGACACAGCTGACTATGCATTAAGTGAAACATTTTACATCAAAATGGTGTCACAAGATGAAGATGCCAGCTCACAGTCTTCAAAAGCAGACGCTGTTAAAGCTGTAAATGTGGTCGCAGAAGACAAAAGACCAGCACCAAGCAGTGACAAGCTGGGCATCTCTGTATCTGAGGATGCAGAAACACATGTAAACATGGTGGCTGCCACACTCCCTGCATCAGATGTAATGTTGCAGAAAATTGTACAGGAAACAAAGATGGAGGAGGAGACCAACGAAGGAAGTCTTGTAAAGAAGAAGAAGTCTCAACCTGAAAGTCAAAACTGCACCACAGAAGTGGAAAAAGAAAAAAGTAAAAAGCTGAACATGGTGGCGAAACAAGAGACATGTTGGGATCAAAGTGTTGAGCAGGACGAGAAGATGAAAACGAGGAAACTTGACATCAGTGACATGGATGAAGAAGACCAGAGTGTGAGCAAAAAGAAGAAGCAGACTGAGGGATGTGTTAAAGAAAAGAAGAAGGGAAACGCTGTAACTACAGATGTTACGGAAGCGAAAAACAAAAAGAAAGCTAAAGTCAAGGAAAACGGAGTGACGTTAGAAACACCGCAGGTTGAAATTGAGGAGGCAAACTTGAAAAGGAAGAAGAAAAAGGCGAAGAAGGAAGCAGCCGAGATGAAAAGAAAGAAGAAAAAAGTGGTTGAAGACAAACGTCACAGAGAAAGAAAGAAAAAGGACAAAAACACAACGGTGCTAAATGAAGTAGGACCCAGTTCGTTTACTGTTGAGACAGAAAATGGACAAGTGTTCAGAAGAAACCGGAGGAGTCTGTTAAAGGTTCAAGATGCTAACTATCAGGTCGAAGAGGATGAATCTGAACAACAATGTTACATCAGATGAACACCAGAGTGAACCTCTTTCACCTACAACAGAGACACTAGCTATGTTTACATGGACATAAGTAATCGGATCAAACGGCCGAACGGATCAAAAGTCCGTCATGTAAACACCCCGGTCGGGTTATTTTTTGTGTATTCGGCGTGATCCGACCTAATTTGCGATCCGTTCGAAACGGGTGGTTTACGCCGATCCGTAGCCCGATGTGTGCGCATGTAAACACATGATCTGTTCCTTTTACCGGACTGTGGGAAACTGTCCTGACTGCGCATGTGCGCTGCGCGCACCCCCATCCCTCCCTCCCTCTCCCCCCTCGTGTTTACTTCTCCGCCTGGGCTGGCTAGTGGGTAGATGCTAACGCATGGTGGGGAAGTAAAACTGGTCGGTGAGCGATGCAACATTTGTAATGGAAACGTTAAAATAGCTCAAAACTATCGAACGCCTTGACCGAACGTGTAGTTATTCAAACAAGTACATGAAAAGCTGGAAGAAGCTGGAGATCGCTGGAAGAGCTTAAAGCTAAGTGCTACAAAGCTAAAAACAAAAACGGGACAAGTGGCTACGACCCCACCACTTTATTTTACGTGTTGATGGATGAACTGATGAGAGAGCTGCCACTTCCAACACAGCAGGCAGCGATGTGGATCTTATGAGGAGAGGAATCTGAGGAGAGGAAGCTAACCAGGAGCAAAGCATCCTTTCTGGTAAGTTAGACTCTTCAAAACACATTAACCCTCTGTACTGTATTACCTGGAGTAATTAGAAAACAAATATGTAAAAATGTAATTATAATTTGAAATAAGAGTAGCTGTAGGGCTAGCATAGAACTACAGTATACTGTATTGTACATTAAAACTACAACTAACCAGATAATTAACCTAACACATTTCAACATATCAGGGGTCCAGTTAAACTTTATTTTGTTTTTCAGATGATGAGTCCAGCTTTGAAGAGGCAACTGGCAGCAGCACACAACAGACAGTGGCAGGTGATGGTGGCAGGTGGCAGAAGATGCAAGAGTCCCACGTCTTAGGAATCCCAAGAAGTTCACACATGTGCTTTAGAACAACTCAAAACTGATTTGAAAATGTTTCAATTCTCCACAACCATGTTTCTTTGTGCACTGACAGATCTGTAAATGTATTTTTTACAGACATTAGGATTGATAGTTTATGGTACAATTAAGGTACATGTCCTAACTTAATACAGTCAGGTTGTCAGGTTTTGGAGGCATGACAGAACCCAAGTGCAGACAAGAACTCTCACAGGGAGTCAGGTGTTTCAAAGAAGGAGTATTTAATGATAACAAAACTTAAGGCAGTCTGTGAAGCAAAAACACTTACATGGGAGTTGAATCAGAGACCAGAGAACACGAGGGATACCAAACGATGCGGCTGCACTTACTGAGACACAGAACAGGGCTTATATACACACACTCACAGACAAGACAAAATCACAAACACCTGGGGACAATTAACTAGACACACAGAGCAGGACTGGGAAGACTAAACCTAAAACATGAAGTAAACTAGGAAGACTGGAGTTTTAAGCTAATAGAAAATAAGAGACTAACCTGGAGGTTTACAACTACAACTAAGATACAGAACGGTTAAACTAATAGTAAATAAACACAGAGACTAAATAGACAAGAACTGGAGGTTAACCTAAACACAGAACAAGACTAAAACTAGAAGCTAAAACTAAGGTTTAACTAAAAGCAAATACTGGGAAACTACCTGAAACATGAAGTACACTAGGATGACTAGAGGATACAACTAAGAGTAGTAAAATCAGGAGAACAAATGTCCACTAGATGGTGCCATGGTTCCATCGCCATGGTTCCATCCTCACAGTACCCCCCTCTCAAGGACACCCCCAGGTGTCCAAGAAACAACACCCAAAAAACCAGGGCGGACGGAGGGAGGCAACAGCAAGGAAGGAGGGCACGAGGAAGACAAGGGACACACGGACGACACAAGGACAAGGGGCAAACAAAACCAAAAAAAACGATAGGGCCATCAGGCAGGAGCCGGTCGGGCGGTCGACCGCGAGGTCGCCCATCAGGCAGGAGCCGGTCGGGCGGTCGACCGCGAGGTCGCCCATCAGGCAGGAGCCGGTCGGGCGGTCGACCGCGAGGTCGCCCATCAGGCAGGAGCCGGTCGGGCGGTCGACCGGGATGGCTCGAGATGGCCGCCGGTTGCGGCAAGACGTCCTTGACGACATCGAGCGTCGCGACATCTCCGATGTCGTCGAGCGTAAAGTCGACGAGCGGTGCGACATCCGATGTCGTCGAGCGGTGCGACATCCCCGATGTCGTCGAGCGTTAAGACCTCGAGCATAGAGATGATATCATCAAGTGAAGCGACATCCCCGATGTCGAGCGTCGAGACGTCGAGCGTTGCGACATCCCCGATGTCGAGCGTCGAGACGTCGAGCGTTGCGACATCCCCGATGTCGAGCGTCGAGACGTCGAGCGTTGCGACATCCCCGATGTCGAGCGTCGAGACGTCGAGCGTGGCGACATCCCCGATGTCGAGCGTCGAGACGTCGAGCGTGGCGACATCCCCGATGTCGAGCGTCGAGACGTCGAGCGTGGCGACATCCCCGATGTCGAGCGTCGAGACGTCGAGCGTGGCGACATCCCCGATGTCGAGCGTCGAGACGTCGAGCGTGGCGACATCCCCGATGTCGAGCGTCGAGACGTCGAGCGTGGCGACATCCCCGATGTCGAGCGTCGAGACGTCGAGCGTGGCGACATCCCCGATGTCGAGCGTCGAGACGTCGAGCGTGGCGACATCCCCGATGTCGAGCGTCGAGACGTCGAGCGTGGCGACATCCCCGATGTCGAGCGTCGAGACGTCGAGCGTGGCGACATCCCCGATGTCGAGCGTCGAGACGTCGAGCGTGGCGACATCCCCGACGTCGAGCGTGGCGACATCCCCGATGTCGAGCGTGGCGACATCCCCGATGTCGAGTGCAGAGTCGTCGAGCAACGAGGCGTCTGCGACGGTAGGACCCTCAGGAGACGTCGAGAGACCCTCTGGAGACGGCGTCGAGAGACCCTCTGGAGACGGCGTCGAGAGACCCTCTGGAGACGGCGTCGAGAGACCCTCTGGAGGCGAGACCTCTTGGAAGGTGTCCACCAGGACCCTCTCGGCACAGGAAACTGGAGGGGGTCCCTCTTGGGACCCTTTGAGACCCTCAGAAGACGTGGAGGCGTCGGGACCCCCCGAAGACGTGGGCAGGACGGTAGCGCCCCCTGGAGCCGGTGTTTCTGGAGCTGAGCCAGGACCAGGAGACGAGTCTGCAGGCGAGGAGACCACCGTCGAGTCTGCAGGCGAGGAGACCACCGTCGAGTCTGCAGGCGAGGAGACCACCGTCGAGTCTGCAGGCGACAGTCTGGGTGCCGGCGTGGAAGCCGGTCCTGGAGGTACAGCACCATCCATAGCAGCTGGGGAAATGTTGCCCTCTGTGGAAGCTGGAGACACTGTGGGAACTATGGGGACTACACCCTCTGTAGACACTGGAGCCGCAGGCTCAAGACCGGCTACAGGCTCAGGACCAGCTGTGGACGAATCAGCCACGTGGACCGAGGCTGGGTCAGCAGGACCTCTCTGTCTTCGACGGCGGCGGCGGCGCGGTCCAGGACCAGACGGTGAGGGCGAAGCAGAACAGGCAGGTGAAGGTAAACATGCTGAAAACGAGTCCACAGTGTCTGACTGGTTGAGATGGTCTAAGGGGGTGAGATGTTCTAAGGGGTTATAAGGGGTTGGTGTAGGAGGACCGACAGCACCAGATTGGACGAGCGGCCTCAACCACTCCATCACTTCCAGCACCGCGTCCAGGACCTCCCCCATACCAGGTGTACCACACAGTTCAGGTAGACTGATAAATACATTAAACAGTCTTTTTGTGACAACCCACCTCTCCCACAGGGTGTAGGAGCTTGAGTCCAAAAACCATCGGACCGGTTCACAGAGCTGCTGAAACTCCTCCTCAGACAGCCTGGAGAGGAAGCACTCGTCTGCTGGGTTCAAACTTGGCAGCCGCATACTGTCAGGTTTTGGAGGCATGACAGAACCCAAGTGCAGACAAGAACTCTCACAGGGAGTCAGGTGTTTCAAAGAAGGAGGAGTATTTAATGATAACAAAACTTAAGGCAGTCTGTGTAGCAAAAACACTTACATGGGAGTTGAATCAGAGACCAGAGAACACGAGGGATACCAAACGATGCGGCTGCACTTACTGAGACACAGAACAGGGCTTATATACACACACTCACAGACAAGACAAAATCACAAACACCTGGGGACAATTAACTAGACACACAGAGCAGGACTGGGAAGACTAAACCTAAAACATGAAGTAAACTAGGAAGACTGGAGTTTTAAGCTAATAGAAAATAAGAGACTAACCTGGAGGTTTACAACTACAACTAAGATACAGAACGGTTAAACTAATAGTAAATAAACACAGAGACTAAATAGACAAGAACTGGAGGTTAACCTAAACACAGAACAAGACTAAAACTAGAAGCTAAAACTAAAGGTTTAACTAAAAGCAAATACTGGGAAACTACCTGAAACATGAAGTACACTAGGATGACTAGAGGATACAACTAAGAGTAGTAAAATCAGGAGGGAAACTAATAAATCACAAGGGGAACAAAATCACAAGGGGAACAGACAGGAACAACAAATGTCCACTAGATGGTGCCATGGTTCCATCGCCATGGTTCCATCCTCACACAAGTGGTTTAATAAGGACTCTGAGTTTCTGCATGACTCACAGGATAAAAACACATTTGCTGTTCTATCAGATACAGAAACATACATTTTGGAAGTAAAATCGATTATTTTGTCACCAATTTTGTTTTCCGAAATCACATGCATACATCGAAATTGTGAAAGTATGTGATGAGTTGTTAAAGAAGTTACTGAATTACAGGTTACTGTAGTTTTTAAATGACCAAAGAAATTTTTTGTTGTTATCATTACAAGATGTGATCTGTGCACATCGTCTGTTTTGTACAAACGTTTTGAACGTTTAATTTTTATGTTTTTCTGATACACCTCAAATTGCACTAAGAATGAAACATGTTTCAAACAAGCAATTTCAACTGTTTACAAGAATGTGTTAAAATGTTTGGTCCATTAAAGAGCTCAGATGTTCACTAGTATTACTTGCAGTTGTTTATTGTGATAATAATTTTATACAAATGTTAACTGCATGTGAACACAAATACATAAGTACAGTATCTTTTTAGAAGAACTCTCCACTGTGACTTCAGAAACCCGGTCATCTCTACCTCCACCTGACAGCGCCAAGGTAAACATTAAATGACTTGTTGAGGAGTCAGACGAGGACAGTTTGGGTATCCTTTGACGAGCCAGTCCAACAGCGGTATGCAGGGTCACCAACAATGAAGAGACGGACGTCCTTTGCTTCAATGTTCCTCACAGACTGCAAAAAAGGACATGCCAATATTTAGTGTTCAACTTTTTATTTGTTTAAAGTTATGGTTCAAACAAATTTTATTTGAAAGAAAACTTTACATCTAAGTATGTCTTCTGATATACTTAGCTGTAATAGTTGTAAAATTAAATACAATATAGTAAATGTTAGCCTTACATTTTGGCAACATTTAACTATTTGTTTAAAGACATGGTTCAAACATTATATTTTAAATAAAACTTTACCCGGAAAAGGGTAGCATGCCCTCTCCGGGTCGGGGAGGAGGTCCTGCCCCAAGTGGAGGAGTTTAAGTATCTCGGGATCTTGTTCACGAATGAGGGAAAACTGGAGCGTGAGATCGATAGGCGGATAGGTGCAGCGTCCGCAGTGAAGCGGGCGCTGTACCGGTCTGTCGTGGTGAAGAGAGAGCTGAGTCAAAAGGCAAAGCTCTCAATTTACCGATCGATCTACGTTCCCACCCTCATCTATGGTCATGAGCTTTGGGTTATGACCGAAAGAACAAGATCTCGGATACAAGCGGCTGAAATGAGTTTTCTCCGCAGGGTGGCTGGACTCTCCCTTAGAGATAGGGTGAGAAGCTCAGTCATCCGGGAGGGACTCGGAGTAGAGCCGCTGCTTCTCCACATCGAGAGGAGCCAGTTGAGGTGGCTCGGGCATCTGGTTAGGATGCCTCCTGGACGCCTCCCTGGTGAGGTGTTCCGGGCACGTCCCACCGGGAGGAGACCCAGAGGAAGACCCAGGACGCGCTGGAGGGACTATGTTTCTCGGCTGGCCTGGGAACGCCTTGGGATTCCCCCGGAGGAGCTGCTCCAAGTGGCTGGGGAGAGGGAAGTCTGGGCCTCCCTACTTAGGCTGCTACCCCCGCGACCCGACCCCGGATAAGCGGAAGAAGATGGATGGATGGATGGATAAAACTTTACAGCTAAGCATCTCTACTTTGAGATACTGTACTTAGCTGTAATCGTTGTAGTAATACTAAATACAATATAGTAAATATTAGCCTTACTTTTGTCAACAGATGAGCCCTTTGACAGAGGTCCGAGTGGCGCAGGACATTGGCATCATGGCAGGGCACTGCTTGGCATCGTGTCACTGATGCTCCAGAAACGGGAAAACAGAGGAAGAATTTAATTATTTTAATTAATAACAAATACAGACAGTATCACGCAGACAGGTAGAAAAGGAAAGGACAAAAAGTTTATTAGCATACAGCGTTTTTATTTTCTTACCAACAGTTGTCCACGACAGCTTGGAGGACAGAGGACGTCCAGCGCTCTCATCCTGTGAATAAAAAAACTAAAAGCACGCGCTGCTTCACCTGTAGTTCAATCAGGGAGTGCAGTAACAACTCCATCGCTGTCATTACAATCTGGCGCGGGTCCATTTTGGACACGTCTGTTTACTTTCGTCCCGGAAGTAGCTTCTTCTTCTGTGGTTTTTACGAAAGTAACTTCCTCTTCGTTTTTTTTTTTAAGGGGAGTGTACCACTCTGCGCATGTCAGAACTTCTGATCAGAATAAAAGCCCGCTGCATGTAAACACTCGTCATGAACGGATTGTGACCATGTAAACGGTGCTATCTAATTATGCAATCAGAGCACATTTCAATCCGGTCACAGAATTTTGCCCATGTAAACATAGCTACTGAGAAGGTCTTCCCGACCTAGGAAACCTCCAGAGAGGCTCATAGAACAATTGTGAACTATTGTGTAAAAAAAAAAAAAAGAATCATTTGTTAAAGATGTTGTTTGCTTGTTGAAATGTAGAATAGAATTTGTGCAGTAGTTATTTGGTCATACTGGTTAAAGATAATAATAATACTGTAATAATAAAATAACATTCTTGATTATAAACAGCATTGTAGAATTAGAAATAACATGTACTATGTCAGGAGTGTTAATACTATACTATCAGAGTTTGACAGTGTTGTAAGAGTTTGAATAGTTATTCAAAACCTGTCAGAAAATTTAATACTATACTATCAGAGTTTGACAGTGTTGTAAGAGTTTGAATAGTCATACAAACCTACCTACTTATTTCTAGATGGAGAGATTATAAGTAACAAGTGATAAAACAGAGTTTATAAAATGGGTACATATGAACATAACTTTGCTAAGCAGTACATACATCTATCCTATTATTGGGCCTCCTTTATTCATTCACCCTTCTATAATCAGACTCAACAGCTGAAGATGAATTTGTAGTCACGGGGATTTCCTGTCACAATACTTAAACTGAATAAGGAGGAAACTACATTTGTCTTTTAAAATAATAACAGATTAAGTGGAATAGGCCTTTTTCCACTACTGAGTCTGGCTCCTCTCAGCTCAGTACGGAGAGGTAACATCTTTTAAAAGTGGGTGGTTTAATTAAACTAGCAGCATTGAAGCTACCGTTGTTCATTCTGTGCTAAAGCTAACTGTTGACATAAAAAATCGGATATTTACTCTGTAAATAATATACCCTGATACACCAAACCATTGCTCATTAATACAGTAAAACAAAATGATTTTCTAATAAATAAACTTACAGTTACTGCACACTTTATGCCTAGGAGTGTGAGTAAATATGTAGATTTTTCCTTATGGATTTAACTCGATGAGAAACAAACAGCCCGCTGCTGTCTTTATTTCACAAAATAAAAGTCAGACAGTATATAAATACATTTTAAAAAACACACAACCACCTAAAAAACTACTTTAAAGTCCGAAAGTAACTGGAGGAGCTACGGGAGCAGCTCTCCTATATCTGCACAGCTCCTGGCTGCTTCGATCCGGATAGCGGGGGAGCTGGTACCGATAGGTTAGAAGGTGGAGAAACGGTCCGGGAGCTCAGCTGGTCACTTGTCAAAGGTGACTCTGACCAGAAAAACGATTAGCCTCGAATATGATTAAAATTAATTACTAATTACAATAAATGTAGAGCTGGGGCTGTTGTTTTTAGCCTCGATCGCTAACTAGCGATAGCCGCTAGCTGCTAACTAGTTAGCATCGGAAACGAACATGCGCAAAAGACACATCGGTACAAACTTTATAAATAAAAGGTACAGTTTGTCAAGCGAAACATGTGTCCCATAAATTACGATCAATATCTGACAAAATGCACAAAGCACTCACCGTCTGCAGAAGAAGTTTGTGAAGAGTCAAGTCTACAGTTAGCGGCAGCTAACTAATTAGCCGGTAGCGGTAGAGCGCGATCCCCTCCATTTTTTGGAGCTGGTTTAGCTCTAGTCCCAGTGCTTTGAGCCACTCCGGCTGTTGTGGTCCGTCACTGCTCTGAAAACCGGCTCAATATATTTTTAGCTTCTTTCAGCGCGCTGCCATTTGGAAAATCTGGGACTGGGGTGGCGGGCACGGTTTGGTGGAGGAGGAGCACGTCTTGTCAACGTGATGACGTTCCAAGCAGAAAAAAACCCAGGTGCTGGGTCAACCGATGCATGTTGGGTTGATGAATTTTTAGTAAGAGTTTGACCCAGCGCATGAGTTGCACAAAAACAACCCAGCTCCCATAAAAATAACCCAATTCCCATAAAAATAACTCATATTGAGTTAACCATTTCATAACCCAGCAGTTGAGTAGTTGAAATAACCCAGCCTTTTTTAGTTTGAGCAAAAAAAAATTTTTTTTTTTCAAAAGGTGTGCAGCTGTGATGGATTGCGTACAAACTAATACGGTGTCAGAATATTTATGCTTCTCCTACATAGAAATTAACTCTATCCAAGAGGCACAGTTTATCAGGATAGTAGTTTTTAATAATAGCAAGCCAGAATGAAACTTTATACTATTTAGCTTTTTTTTTTTTTTTATGTAATATTTGTATAAAAATGTAAGGAGTCTAAGTAAAAAGTAGGGCGAAAAAATAATTACTCAAGTAAAGTACAGACAACGAAAATTTCTTAAGTACAGTAACAAAGTATTTGTACTTAGTTACTTTACAACTCTGCACAAACATGATGTTCAGTAACTATTAGGATAATCTTTATGAAAATGCATTAAAGCCTAGGGAAAAATGTTAATATTAAATGATGAAATTTAAAGCAAATGCTAAAATAATACTTGTAATTCGAGATTTGCATGAGGATCATGACTCATACCTGAACTGGTACATGGACAGCTAGCAGCTCAGCTGAACAAGGACAAACCTGTGAAAGACGATTTTTCTCTCTTGCAGTCAAAACAAGAGCTGTTGCTTGTCTTGTAAGAACATCTAGACAGGAGTCATCCTTCACAAAAATTAAATAAATACAGGAGTCAAATAAACAGGTAAAAGGTTTGTTCAAAGAAGTTGTTCCTTTTAAGAGTTCAATACAATTACCATAGTTGATGCTGCGCCATCTTCAAATTCACTTGGACAAGCTGTTGGAATGCTTGGAGTCAAGGTGTCATTGATGGTTTGTGTGGTACAATGTATTTGGTATAACTGTATCCGGTTTTATTGTGAAAGGGTGCAGGGGTTGTTTCCGGGTTTACGAAGATTAAAGACGTTCTCTGAGTTGCTCTACAAAGTGTCGTTCGAATCTTTGTGTAAAAACACAACATGGTGTCAGAAGTGGATCGACAGTAAGAGCTAAACGTCGGGGGACAACGGTAGACAGTTTGGTGAGCGAAAAAAAGCGCTAAAGACACAGAAGAATGTCTGAAGAAGAAGCGGGAGCTAGCGCGGGAGCTAACGCAGCAGCTACGCAGCCTCGCATTCAACTGCACCAGCAACAGGCTGTCAACAGCTACAATGCTAATGGCAATTTACCCCCAAACGCCACGTTTACCATCCAGCCCCCCGAGCCATTTGATTTCTCCAAACCACAGCAATGGGAGAAGTGGATAAGGAGGTTTGAAAGGTTCCGTCTTGCTAGCAACCTACATCAAAGCTCAGAAGCTAACCAGGTAAATACGCTCATATACTGCATGGGGGATGAAGCAGATGATATCCTACGGGGACAGGCTTTATCGGACATGCAAAGACAGCAATACCTGGCAGTAAGAGACACCCTAGATACATATTTTGTGCCTAGGAAAAACACAATTTATGAGAGGGCTCGGTTCAATCAGAGAATACAACAAGTAAATGAAACCGTTGACTCGTTTGTCACTGCGTTGTATGCTTTGGCTGAAAACTGCAGTTATGGAGCACTGCATGATGAGTTAATAAGAGATCGCCTCGTCGTGGGACTGAGGGACACCAGCTTAGCTGAGAGACTTCAACTGGACAAAGATTTGACTCTGGAGAAAGCTGTTAACCAGGCCCGGCAGTCAGAAACCATCAAAAGACAACAGACGGACATCAGAGGGGACAACAAGTTGGAAATAGATGCTGTGTTTGCCAAAAATAGGAAACAAAAGCGTCCAACAACAAAGCCCCACAGCCAACCAAAATATTTTAATAAGGACAAATCACCAAATGAAAGATCGTGCTACAGGTGTGGAAAGACACCCGCACATGGAAAATTTCAATGCCCAGCAAAGGATGTAACCTGTCACTCATGTGGTAAAAGAGGACACTACAGTAAGGTGTGTAAATCTGTTAAATCTGTGCATGTTGTTGAAACAGAGAAAAGTAATGACATACCTGTGTTCCTTGGTTCTGTGGATGCAGGGTCAGATCCCTGGTATGCAGACCTTACTATCAGAAACCACAATGTTAGGTTTAAGATTGACACTGGAGCAGATGTATCGGTTATTCCAGCCCAGTTGTTTTACTGTATAAACCAAAATGTGACAGAGTTGAGCATGCCAGATAGACCTTTGTTAGGACCAGGTGGTACTCCGCTAGATGTGTTGGGTATGTACAAAGAGACATTATGTAAAGGTGAACGGCAGATAGAAGAAAATGTGTATGTTATCAAAGATCTGCAGATGGCACTGTTAAGCAGGCCCGCAAGTGTCAAGTTAAATCTTGTGTGTAGAGCAGACAGCATAGACATTAATGGGTTAAAAGACAGTTACCCAAAACTGTGCCAGGGTTTGGGTTTAATGCAACAACCATACACTATTAAGTTGAAACCCAATGCAGTACCTTTCTCCCTGGCCACACCAAGAAGGATCCCCATCCCTCTAATGGACAAGGTTAAGCGGGAGCTGAATAACATGGAATCCATGGGCGTAATCAGCAGAGTTGAGGAACCAACAGAATGGTGTGCAGGTATAGTCCCAGTACCAAAATCAAATGACTCTGTTCGCATTTGTGTAGACCTCACTCACCTAAATGAAGCTGTTTGCAGAGAGAAGTTCATCCTTCCTTCAGTTGAACAGACACTGGGATCACTGGCAGGAGCTAAAGTGTTTAGTAAGCTGGACGCAAACAGAGGCTTCTGGCAGGTTCCATTGTCTCCTGAGTCAGCGCACTACACAACATTCATCACCCCTTTTGGCCGCTTCCACTTCAACCGTCTTCCTTTTGGAATAGCCTCTGCACCTGAGCATTTCCAGCGAAAAATGTCACTGATCCTTAATGGACTACCTGGAGTGGTCTGTCACATGGATGACATCCTCATTTGGGGACAGGACCAGCAGGAACATGATGCTCGTCTACACACCGTGCTCAATAAACTGCAAGAAGCTGGTGTCACATTAAACCTAGATAAATGTGACCTAAGCAAAAAGGAAGTAAAGTTCCTCGGACACATTTTGTCTGCAGCAGGAGTCCAGCCGGACCCAGACAAAATAAAAGCAGTTTTAGCAATGAAAGAGCCAACAAATGTCAGTGAAGTGCGCAGCTTTCTTGGTATGGTCAACCAGTTGGGCAAATTCATCCCAGGCCTGGCTGAAAAGGATAAGCCCCTAAGAGACTTGCTCTCAAAGAAAAATCAGTGGGTTTGGAGCTGTGCACAACAAACCGCATTTGATCAGCTGAAAAGAGAACTAACATCAACATCGGTTCTTGCACTCTACGACCCTAACAAAGACTTAAAACTGTCTGCAGATGCCTCATCTTATGGCCTGGGAGCAGTACTGTTTCAAGAAGAGAGAGGGCAGTGGAGACCTGTGGCTTACGCATCTCGCTCTTTAACAGAGACGGAGCAGAGATATGCACAGGTGGAGAAGGAGGCCCTGGGACTAACATGGGGATGTGAAAGATTTAGAGATTTCCTCATCGGGAGACACTTCTCCTTAGAGACTGATCACAAGCCACTCATCAGCCTGCTAGGACAACAGGCACTAACAGAACTTCCACCCAGGATCCAGCGGTTCAGAATGAGACTGATGAGGTACAGTTACACCATCACACACACCCCAGGCAAGGCACTTCTAACAGCAGACACACTGTCACGTGCACCAGTTAATCAGGACCCTGATTTTAAGAACACAGCTGAACTACTAGAGGACACAAACATCTATGTGGATGAAATTATAAAGAGCATGCCTGCTAGCTCTATGTACCTCACACAGCTAAAAGCACAGCTAAAAAGTGACAGCATTTGCTCAGAAGTCATGTCATTTTGTCAAAGTGGCTGGCCAGAGTACAACCATCTCAAGGGCCCAATAAAAGCTTATTGGCCACACAGAGACACTTTAACAGTGTATAATGAGTTGTTGCTAAAAGACACCAGACTAGTGATTCCTTCTGCCATGCGTGGTTCCGTTCTCTCAGCCCTACATGAGGGACACCAAGGTATGTCCAGATGCAGAGAGAGAGCAAGAGAGACAGTGTGGTGGCCTGGCCTGAGTGGTCAAATAAATGAACTTGTGAAAAACTGCACAATATGCATTAAAGAGCGTCCCAACCCAGTGGAACCATTAATGCCAAGCGAACTCCCAGAAAGACCGTGGCAGAAAATTGGAGCAGACCTTTTTACATTCAACGGCAACAACTATGTACTTTTGGTGGACTACTACTCAAAGTTTGTGGAAATAGCAAAACTGTCATCCACAAGATCTGAAGACGTCATAGTACACCTAAAGTCAATCTTTTCCAGACATGGGATTCCAGAGCTTTTCTACAGTGACAATGGACCTCAGTTCTCGAGCCAGTCCTTCAAAACCTTTGCAGCAGCTTATGGCTTCAAACACACAACAAGCAGCCCAAGGTTTGCACAAAGTAACGGAGAGGCTGAGCGGTATGTTCAAACTGTGAAAAACTTGCTTAAAAAGGCAGAAGACCCATATCTAGCACTACTGGCGTACAGAGTGACCCCGCTGGCTAATGGATATAGCCCGGCGCAACTACTAATGGGAAGGAGACTTCGCACACCTGTTCCCCAGCTTCCTTCTTTGCTCGTGCCCAGTCTGCCCAACAAAACTACACTGAAGAAGAGGGAAGAGGAGAGGAGGTTGAAAGACTGTGCAGTGTATAACAGGAGACATCGTGTGAGAGAACTTCCTCCACTCTCACCAGGACAACCAGTATGGATTACAGACACAAAGTGTGAAGGGACTGTTATTTCATCCCACTCCACACCTCGTTCATACGTTGTGGAGAGCCCTTCAGGAGCCATCAGGAGAAATAGGCGCTTCCTGCAGCCATTGCCAGAAATCACACCTAAGGTTCAGGTCCCGGATTCACCGATCATAACAACAGAAGAGGCCCGGGTCACATTGAACCAACCAGTTTCAACAACTCTGACTTCAAAGACAGCTGACCAAAGTCCTGTCAAGACAAGATGTGGCAGGGTTGTCATAAAACCACAAAGACTGAACTTGTAAAAGTGAATTGGGTGTGAAGAAAAAAAAAAAAAGGAGTGTGTTCTGTTATTTGGTTGAAAACAGAAAGGAGTGTGTTCTGTTATTTGTTTGAAAAAAAAAGAGGTGTTCTGTTATTTGTTTGAAAACAAAAAGGAGTTATGTAAATCGAAAAACAAAAAAGCGTTTTTCCTATATGAGGTAGTCACCCTGTCATATATGTTTTGTTTCTCAAAGAAAGGAGGATGTGGTACAATGTATTTGGTATAACTGTATCCGGTTTTATTGTGAAAGGGTGCGGGGGTGGTTTCCGGGTTTACGAAGATTAAAGACGTTCTCTGAGTTGCTCTACAAAGTGTCGTTCGAATCTTTGTGTAAAAACACGACAGTTTGTGATGGAACAAGGAGCCTTGGCGAGGTATGGACGACATCATCGAAGCCAGAGTACAATGACGTATTACTGTCAAAAGTTCCAAAATGTTCAGGTCCCACACTGTCTGGATCAGGTTGTATTCTGTTATTCTCAGTCACTGCATCTTCTCCTGCATGAACACTGACATCTACAGTTGCATCCATCGTTGACTGGATTGCTTGCTGGTTTTCCACCACTGAATCTGTCCTGTATGCCCAGATGTTACTCGGGATTCTGTCCGCCAGTGAAGAAGTTTCCTTCCTGGTGGAACTGCAATTGAGATTATATTAATTGTCTAGTTGAGGTAAAGAAAATTAATTACAAACTACACAGTTAATATGATGATTCACTCTAGCCAACTCTACATTTATTTAGGCTGATGTGTTTAAAGGGGACCACAGATGCAAAATTCACTTTTTAATGTTTTTTTACTCAACTTTGGGTATTTACTTCATAAAAAAACAGTCCTTGTGCCAAAAAAATGCACCCAGTGGTTTATTTACTCTAAGTAGATTTATTTATTTTTGATAAATACACCTGGATTCACACTTCCTGCAGTTATTGACGTCACAAGCCGTAGCCAATCACCTCAAACCTGAGTCCAGCCCCTCACCTAGCAACCCCTGGTTAGGCTCAACCCACTTCTGTATTAAACACATGACTGTTGTTTTTCATGATTTCATCTCATCTTTTGTTTATATGTTCTTAATTTCATGTGTACAGCACTTTGTTGCAGCTGTGTTTTTTTTAAATGGCTTTATAAATAAAGTATAATTGTTATTTTTATGTTTTAGTTCAATTTTTAGTGTATTTGCGATCGCTCCCAACGCGCAGCCGGCAAAAATTAAACGAGCGGACTCCCGGCATAGGGACCGGCGGCAACGGGACACTGCTTCTGGCGGATGGAGCGGAGCTTCAATTGTACAGCCTCGTTGCAGCCTTGCAGCAGCCTCGCAGCAGCGAGGACCTTCTCCTTACGGATTAATTTACGGGAGACACTTGGTGAACTTTGTGTTGTCTTGACTGGAACAGCGATAACTCCCAAAATCTCCGCGTGCAACGAGCGGAGCTGGCGAACACCGGAAGAGGAACAAGCTAACATTAGCATCGGATTCGGGTGGTCTCATGCTAAAAGGAGCAGCAAATTGCGGCGCGCTCAGACGGGTTTCGGTAAGTTATCTTAAGCTAGCACTAACAGTAAGTCAAATGAGTAATAAAAAAAGAGCTAATTTTAAAACAACAACACATTACAGATACTGGCTGTTGCAGAGGGCGTAAACAGATCTTTGAAGGGCGTGGACTTCAGAACTTGTATCAGAAACCGGTCGTTCAAAACGAAAGTTAAGGCAGAATTAAAAAGGGTATTATTAATTATCTAAGAATTATTTTGTGCATTAAATTGAAGGAATAGGGTCTGGATATCCCACAGAAATACCATAAAAATTTAAAAAATACATCTGAGGTCCCCTTTAATGAATTTATTGATGTTCGAATGGTTAGTTTAAAAGCTTTGAAAAATCCTTATCTGTTCATTTCAAACAAAAGGGGGGAAATGCTGTTTTTTCTAGTAGGAGAAAAAAAACAAGTTCAGGATGATCAAGGTGAAATATGTTTCTTTTCTTAAAAAGTAGTGTTGTGGATCATAAAAAATTAGCCTTAGGGATGTGCCGATCAGGTTTTTTGAAACCGATACCGATACCGATCACCTATGTGTGACGATCACCGATACCGATCATAATTACCGATTGCCTATATGTGAGCCGATTACATAAACCGATCACCGATCACCGATCAAATGGCTTACCTGTAATTTATGAGTGCTGCTTCTGGCTACAAGATCTGAAAACTTTTCAGATCTTGTAGCCAGAAGCAGCACTCATGTTATTTTCAGAACCATAAAATCACCATTCAGACAAAAACATATTTTTAATCATTTATTTCAGAAAACAAAGTAAATAAACTATATACTGCATTATCAAAGAAAAATGTTGGTTTACCTTACTATAAAACACTACTACTACTAAACACATCTACTTCATATAAAAAACTAAAATACCCCATACCAGTTGCAAAAAATGTTTGTTTACCTTACTAACTTTGAATAAAAAATAAACTTTGAATAAAAAGTTTTTTAATTAAAACACATCTATTATATAAAAAACTAAAATACCCCATTTGTAACTTAAAGCTGCACTATATAACTTTGTAGTGCAGTCTGTAATTTTTCTAAAAAAATAATTTAAATATTTCTTGTGAAGAAATATGTTTAAATTATTTTTTTTAGAAAAGTTACAGACTGCACTAGAAAGTTACATAGTGCAGCTTTAATGAACATATGGTCTCAGACCTTAACAATGGTGAAACACACGGTATTAAGAATCAGAAGTCCTGCTTATGAGTTGGTGGTGAGCATTGTGGGAAGATTCTTCTTAATAAACAGGAGCATCTCAGCTTTTTCAGTCTTGAGTCTATTCCTCTGTTCATCAACAACGTTGGATGCAGCACTGAATAAGCGCTCACTCTCCACGCTTGTGCAGGGTGCAGACAGGTAAGCTCTTGCTACTCTAGCAAGTTCAGGAAACCGTATCTTATTAATGTTCCAGTATTCCAATGGTGATGCACTTCTAGAGATGGGTGGCTCTGCGAGGTAGATAATCATCTCTGATGGTGATGCACCGTCTGCGTGATCCTGCTGCATGGTTTCTTCTGCCATGATTTCTCCAAACATTGAAGACAACGATCCTGCTCGTGGAACTTTCGCTACTGGCTCCCCTGTTTTGGCATCTTCAGGTGTTTCATTTGCGTTCCTTTCAGCGGCTTCTGTCAACAGACCAATAAGCAGTCTTTGTGTTTTGGTCTTGAGTCCTTCAGAAAAAAGTCTGTCTTTGTACCTTGAATGGGGAAGAGGAGAATAATAACTTTAAACAGAACTCTTTGTTTCTGGCAACTTCAGAATAAAACATTAATAAAATAATGTTTTAATAAATACACATACATTTTTATTAAAAAATGTATATGTACTATTTTTTCAAAACATTATTTTTGAATTTATTTATGTTCTCACCTTGGGTCTATGAGTGTTGCCAAACTGTAGAGGGGCTCATCTTCTATGTCAGCAAATCTTTTGGTGACAGATTCCAGCAGTGTGGCCTTCGTTGTCTTCACACCTTAATAATAAAAAAAATAAATGAATTCAATTTATAATGCACTTTTCATTACTAAAATAAATCTCAAAGTCTTACCTTGATCTGTAACAGCTTCTTTGGCCAGGATACGCTTTAAAACAATCACAGAGGGTATCACATCAGAAGCAGAGGCTTTGGATGAGCATATTTCTTTTGTGAGCTCTTCAAAAGGTTCCAGGAGTGTTATTATATTTTCAATCAACTCCCAGTGTGAAGATGTAAAAGTTGCAGGTAGCTCATAGTCAGACTCATAAACACGTAATGCTCTTTTTTGCTCAAGGAGACTTTGGAGCATATAATAGGTGCTATTCCACCTTGTGCTGACATCTTGCTGCAGTCTTTTGGTGGGCTGGCCCAGTTGTTTTTGTACACTAAGAAGTCTTGCATATGCTAAGGGAGAGTGTCTGAAGTGCCCCACAATGCGTCTCCCTTTAGCAATAATGTCATTTATACTGCGCTGCGACAGCACTGCATCATGAATGGCCAGCTGCAGGGTGTGTGCCATACACCCTAAACTTGGTAATCCAGAGTCTGTCATAGCTTTCACCATGTTTCTGGCATTGTCTCTTAAGATCACGTGTATCTTGTCCTTTGGGATATTCCATGTCTGAAACATTTTCTCAAATGTGGTTGCTAACGCTACAGCAGTGTGGGAGCCAGAAAACTCCTGGGCATGAAGAACAGCTTTCTGTGGTTTAAAATCTGGATCAATCCAGTGAGCAGTTAAACTTAGCATCGACACAGGACTAACATCCGAGCTCCATATATCACTTGTGAAACTTACAGAGGACGAGACAGCTACTTTAAGCAGGCTTTCGACGTGAGAGTAAACAGTCTGGTGGAGCTCAGGCAGGGCCACGTCTGTAAAATATTTACGTCCCGGTAGCACGTAGCGGGGCTCCACGTGAGAGAGCAGTCGGCGGAACCCGGTGTCTTCCACCACTGAGAACGGCTGGTCATCTAGCCCGATGAATTCGATGATTTTTCGGGTTATTTGTTTAGCTTTCTGCCCGTCACGCTCGTACGGGCGAGTGTTAGCAAGTGTGGGCTGCGTTAGCTGGCGTCCGAATGCTGCTGCTGCTCCTCGTGTCTTCTCTGCTGCGAGACGCGAAAACTCACCAAACTCTTCCAAGTGCTTGGTCTTTAAATGACGAATTAGGTTTGTAGTGTTGAAAGACTTCGTCAAACTTCCTCCACGAGGTACTTTTTCGTCGCACGATTTGCACTTTGCAAACTTCGAATCATTCTCACACACGGTGAAAAACTTCCAGACGGCAGACATGTTTGTTTCGAGCTGCTTGCTTCCTCTACGCGCATGCGCAATTTATACCCACTGAGCGGGAGGGAGGGAGGGAGGAGCGGGGAGGAGCGGGGTGAAACTGCGGGGTGGGGGACAAACTGAATGCTGCACAGGCTTGCTGCTCAGCTCTGTAATCGGTAATTTAAGGCAAAAGCCGATCACATCCGCTTTAATGATTATCGGTAACGATTGATCGGTTTCCGATCGATCGGCACATCCCTAACTACAAGTGTTCTATTGCTAAACTATGATGAAAAAAAGTATAAAAAATAAAATACTTGGACCTTTACTATGAACATTTTTTAAGATTATTTACAAAAAACTCAAATTATATATTATGACGGAGTATTGGGGCCACACAAATAGATTTTTTATTGTTATTACGAGATTAAAGCTGTAATTTTATGAGAATAAAGTCCTAAAGTCCTCAAGCTCAGAAAAACCTTGTGCTATAAGTATTATATATATATTATATTATTAGCGGTACCGCATTTTAAATAAAAATAGCACAAATCCGCTTCTGAATTATAAAAGTTAGTCAATCCGCTATAACGCTGACAAATTGTTTAGGTACGCTATAAGTGGATTAGCGCTCCCTAGCGGTCTGGCGCCCACCTTTGATTATGACTTTAATCATATAATATTATGACTTTCTTTTTATACTTTAATGTCGTAATATTATGACTTTCTTTTTATACTTTAATGTCGTAATATTATGACTTTATTTTTATACTTTAATGTTGTAATATTATGACTTTATTTTTATACTTTAATGTTGTAATATTATGACTTTATTCTCGTAATTAAAATAAACAAATCAATAAAAATCTCGTTGTGCGGCCCTAATACTCTGTCGTAATAAAGTCAGTCTCACCTTACAGAATGTTGTCCCCTCCGGCCACTCGATCTGCTGCAGCTTCCATGATTGTTAAGGTGTTCTGAGTGTGTTCGACGAATGTGATACCAAAGTGAGTTGTAAACGCGGTATTCTTTAACACATCCATCTATCCCACAAACTACTCGGAAATCTGGACTACGGCTATGTGCAGAATTAATATGACTCAGTAGGGATTTGAGGGTCAATCCTACAAAAACAAAGCAGATCACACAACGCCAAATCATTTTGGTTTACTGTTCTGTGAACTCTTCTTCTTTAGTTTATTGGCGGTTAAACTTCTGCTTCTTTATCTTCTTCTTCAAATAAATTACAGCAAGCTGTACGTTCTGATCTGGGTTAGTCCATTAAGGGGTGAGGGCGGCTTCCAAAATATGCCTGAAAAAATGAGTCAACCCATCTTATCCCCCTACACACTCCTGAAGATGGTATAGTCCAGCTGCACGCTTCAAGCTGAAGCTTGGCGCCTATGACGAAAAGACGGTTAGTGCTGCCCGCCTGCTCTGCTAGCTCCTCATTTGGTGTCCAGGTGGATGCGATTTGGTGGTACAGCGAGTGAAGACGTGAAGATAAGCTATGGAGAAACTGGATGAAATAACAATTGACACACTGAAACGTATGTAACCATTTTGTCTTGTGCTATGTTGTTGTATATCATGTCGCTAGCACGAATAGCTAAGCTCGCTCGCACAGTTAGCTAAGCTAAAAGCTTACAGTTTAGCTGCATTTCTTTATATTGAATATTTATATTTACATTTTATGCTGGTGCAGGGAGTTATAAGCATTCATGTGGGTCAGTGAAATTTTTGGTCATTCAATTTATGTAATAGCAATGCTAGCGGATGCTAATGCTAATAAGCTAACGTGCTAATGGCTTAACTACATTACTTTTTTAAATCCAGCAGATTTGACCATTTCGTGAAACTGTCAAGCTCAGCTTTGTTGTCATTGCAATTCAACATTTGCAAACTCCTGTGGCTTCAAGGTCCTCACTATGGACCTGTTTGCTTCCCATGAGACTTTATTCAAAGTGAAAACCATAAATTCATTTTTTCTCCTAATTACCAAAAGACCCAGTAAGCCCAGAAGTTATTTAGTATTAAGACAGGACGTAAAATAAATGAATAAAATTTTATGTTTATGAATGTATGATTAAAATTATAGGTTATTTCTTTGACTTATAAATTAGAACCTGTGTGTGTGTGTGTGTGTGTGTGTGTGTCTGTGTGTGCGTGAGTGTGTGCACGTGAGTGTGTGCACGTGAGTGTGACTCGTTATGTGTGTGTTTAAAGTGTGACTAAACCCCTGTGGATCGGTAACTCCTCCTTCCAAAATCTCCCTGAAAATGGGCGTGTTGAGAGACAAGGAGGGGTGGAGGTAGAGTTGTGCTTTTGTTCACGCCTCCACCTGCAACAACCTAAAACAAATTAAACCTCTAGCCAACAACATACACCAAGCAACAACAAAGAATAAACATGTAGATGTATTTATCCATTCCACCCATTCCATCCAAAACCAAAGGCCTAAAAAAATGAAAATGAAAATAAAAATAAAACCGCTTGTCAGGAGTGAAATGCAGCACTTCCATATAAGGTATGCACTTCTCATCTCTGCAGGGGATTGGCTCTGCTTGAACCACCTGTGTGACATCACACATGAGCAGACATGTCACACATGAGCGTTTGCACAAATAAGAAAATTAAGGTGTAATCCACCAGTTCAACCCATAGAACTACCGTAAACACATTTTTAGACCAAATATTGCCAATTTACACAGATATGCACAATTATGTGAGAATAAACACAGCCATAGTGCTAGATAACATTTTAAACACATTCTAGGGAGTTTATCAGCTAAAAAAAGTTAATTTTGGGTTTAGTCGCACTTTAAGTAAGTAAAGTTTATTTATATAGCACCTTTCTTAGACATAAAATCACAAAGCGCTTCACGTAAAATAAAAACAATAAAATAAATTAGTAAATTAAAACATCACCACAGCATTACATTCATTCAAGTTTATTTGAACAAGGACAGCACAATAAACAATGTTACATGTTAAAAACGAAGCAACCGTTGTCTTGTACACAGGTTTTCTAGCCACAGGCTAATTTGCAAACCCAGTCCTTGGTTGGACTTTTATATAAAAACAGCTAAAATAAAATGAAAATTTAATTTAGATTAAACAGTTCCCTATATAAAAGCATCTAAAATAAAATTTAAATTTTGCTCACCAACTCAGGGACAAGACCATTAATACATTTAAAAAGTTAATTTTAAACAAGATAATTTAAAAAAATTGTCAAAGCTTAATAAGTTACATTCAAACGAGATGTATATATGTGTGTATAGCTGACCTACCAACAAGGATTATGTAATGATTGGAAACTTATTTTGCAGAAGCAAATGTTGGAGAAGACCTGTTGACATCAAAGATCTTTTCCCAGGTCCTGAGCATTTCCTTACGCCAAAAATAAACTACATGCGGCTCCGCTCCGTAGGTCGCAGCTGAGCGAGTCCAGTTTCCACTTCCTCCGCTCCGCTCAGGTCCGCATGGATGCGCCGCTCCGAGACGCATGCGCGGGAATTGCGAGATTGCGCGATAAATCAAGTGATAAATAAGTAAGTCAGAACAAAACAATTCATTCGGTGGAAGAAGGAGAACAACAGTAGAGACTGCTGCCTTGATCTTCTCTCGTAAATGAGCGACAGGACATGGTTTGAGCAACAGGAAGTGATGTATTACATTTCAGAATAAAATACTTTATTTATTTATTGTATTGCGTTTGTAGGCGTAGTCATAAATGATAGTTTGACAGCATTTTTGTACAAATAAATCCGTATAGAGCTAGGATTAGTCCGCCCGTGGTGATTTTATTTTGTAAATACGGAAGTTGTGCTCGTTCCTTTTCCTGTTGGTGCGACGTAATCTTCAAAAGTTGACTCCGGCACAGCTCCGTCATCCGGCAGAAATAGAAAAATTTCTAATTTTGACGGACTGCCGTCCGCTCTCCGCAGCTCGCCGCCGCCGTGCGGAGCCAGTGTAAATTCTGTCATTGATTATAATGGGTGCGTATTTGCTGCAGAGGTCGGACCGGAGCGGGGCGGAGCTGGAACGCATGAAGTGTATTTTTGGCGTTAGGCGTAGAGCTCTATGGCTTGCAGTGCACAAGTGTGAGCAAGTACCGGTAAGTTCTATTGTATTTTTGTGTGACAAAACTGAAAACACACAAGTTTGTTTTATGCAGTCTCAAGGTATTTTACAAACACACACTTAACAGATACCCTGTAGAAGGGATTTTTATCATCTTCTTTAATTTAGCTTAAAACAACTGGCCTGCACATTTATCAAATGCACACATTTTTAATTGTACAACACTTTACAGCTATTTTGCTGTGCATTTTTTTTCATGTTGAGAACTGGAGTATTTGTGCAACAACCCTGTGTAATTGCATTGTATTTTAGGATGAGACTCCTGAAAAACCGCCAACAACTACTGGAGATGGTGACTTCTCTAGAGAGGAACCCAACAAAGTCAAAGTCAACTTTATTGTCAGAACTGCAATATGTACAGGACATACACAGGGCCGAAATTGCGTTTCTCTCAGTCCCTCGGTGCAACAGTAACCATCTAAACACTAAACACTAAAACATTTAATAAACATAAGCATAAAATAGTAAAAAAGTGTAACACTGTCCTGAGTTTTTTCATAATAGTATAAAAGTATGAAAATTTACACCAACACTGAAACACCAAACACCCCTAAAACACCAAACACCCAATGAACATAAGCATAAAATGAAATAATAAAAGTGTAATACTGTCCTGAGTTTTTGCATAGTAGTATAAAAAGTATAAAACGTATATCTATAAAATAAACTGAAGTTTCTAGCGTTGACATTTGCAAAGAGTGGCACAGCAGCATATGAGTTAATGTACACAGTACATGTATATGTATGAGGTAGTTGATGTTGGTATATAGGCAAAGTGGCATATGAAGTAAGGCACATTTGGCATCCTTAGATAAGGCTAGTCAGAGAATGCTGTATATGTATCTGCAGTAGTGTAGATAAAAGTAGTGTAAATGTAAACAGTAATAATAAATGTAAAGCAGTAGTAATAAATGTAAACAGTATTAATAAATGTAAACAGTGAATGTAAACAGTAGTATGACTATAGGCAGTAATGTAATACAAACATTAGTGCAAATATAAGAAGTAGTGCAAACTGAATGAGCACATGACCGAGAGTTTAGTGAATAACCCGTTTGATGACACAGAGTCCAGTGTTAAAATCTTTGTGTTGAGTGATAATGTGTGAGAAAGTTTTTTGTGTTAAGGCAGTTCAAATGGGAGGGGAGGCAGAGCAGGCAGAGTGTTTAGCATTCTGACTGCCTGATGAACAGAGCTGTCTCTCAGTCTGCTGGTTCGAGCCTGGAGACTCCTCAGTCTCCTCCCTGATGGCAGCAGTCTAAAGCGGCTGTGTAGTGGGTGTGTGGGATCACCTGCCATGCAGTGGGCTTTCCGAGTGAGGCGTTTGCTGTGTAAGTCCTGCAGTGAGGGCAAGGAGGTGCCGACGATCTTCTCAGCTGCTTTCACGATGCGCTGGAGGCTCTTGCGGCAGGATGCAGTGCATGCACCAAACCACACCGTGATGCAGCTTGTCAGGACACTTTCTATGGCACCCCTGTAGAAGGTGCACATGATGGAGGTTGAAGCTCCAGCCCTTTTCAGCTTGCGGAGAAAGTAGAGGCGCTGGTGAGCCTTCTTGGCCAGTGCTGCAGTGTTCCTGCTCCAGGACAGGTCCTTTGAGACGTGCACTCCCAGGAACTTGGTGCTGTCCACTCTCTCCACTGCGGTGCTGTTGATGGTCAGAGGGGCATGTTGTGCATCCCTCTTCCTGAAGTCCACGACAATCTCCTTTGTCTTCTCCACGTTGAGAGTGAGATTGTTGTGTCCGCACCACAAGGCCAAGCGGCTCACCTCGTTCCTGTAGTCCGTCTCATCGTTGTTGCTGATGAGACCTACCACTGTTGTGTCGTCCGCAAACTTGATGAAGTGGTTGGAGCTGTACGATGGTGTGCAGTCGTGTGTTAGCAGGGTGAATAGAAGGGGGCTCAGCACACATCCTTGTGGGGCCCCTGTGTTCAATGTGATGGTGCTAGATGTGTTACTCCCGATCCGTACTGTCTGTGGTCTCCCGGTCAGGAAGTCTAGCAGCCAGTTACACATTGAGGTGTTCAGCCCCAGACTGTCCAGTTTATGGATGAGCTGTTGGGGGATGATGGTGTTGAATGCCGAGCTGAAGTCGATGAACAGCATTCTAACATAAGAGTCCTTCGTGTCCAGATGTGTGAGAGCTGTGTGGAGGGCAGAGGAGATGGCATCGTCGGTTGAGCGATTAGGTCGGTATGCAAATTGGAAGGGATCCAGGGAGGCAGGGAGGACAGATGTGATGCTTTTCATGACTAGCCGTTCAAAGCACTTCATCAGGATGGGGGTGAGTGCTACTGGGCGATAGTCATTGAGGCATGCGGGCGTTGCCTTCTTTGGGACAGGGATGATGGTGGTGGCTTTGAAACAGGTGGGGACGATGGCCTGGCTCAGTGAGATGTTAAAGATGTCCGTGAAGACCGCTGCGAGTTCCCCTGCACAGTCCTTCAGCACACGACCAGGTATGTTGTCAGGACCAGAGGCCTTCCGGGCATTAATCTTGATAAATGATCGCCTTACGCTGTCTGAGGACAGCGCCAGCACCTGGCCATCAGGAGAGGGGGGGAATTTATGTGCAGGTGTGCTGTTACTTGCCTCAAACCGAGCGAAGAACTCATTCAGTTCATTCAGCGTAGAGGTTGAGCTGTCACAGGTCTGGGGGGGGGGTTGTAGTCTGTGATGGTCTGTGATCAACACTTCCAAGTTTGTGACTATGTCCATTCCGGAGTACATAATCTTCACAGACAGTGAACTTGAGCAAGCTTGACAGTCCTACTTCGAACAGAAGCGGCAGGGGACAGAGCATACTGAGCCCTTATCAAAGGAACTCTTTTGTCGACTTGTGAGAAACACTATGACCAACATGATTTCAATAGCAAGAGCAAGTGAGGACTCCAGATACCCCAGCAAACATGAGGTTGATGCCATAGCAAAACGATTGATGGAGTACTACAATGCTTAAAGGATCATGTGGTGGGTGGGTAAGTAGCCTTGGTTCACTACCACTCTTTTTTTAACATGAATGTTGTTAGCTTGAGTGTCTTATCTTTTTTATTTTCATAATTTGTACCTGCCAGGATCATGTGGCTAAAAAGCTGATGAAGAGACTCTCAAATGTCAAAAGTCCAAAGAAAGGCAAACATCCTCCTTCAAAGAAGCCAAGAAAAGATGAGACTGAAGGTGTTACAACAAGTGACAGCAGTGGAGAATCCAGTACATCAACTATTATTCTGGATAATTCACCACCTAAATCCATGAGCACCCCAGTGCAACAGCAGGATGACAGTGATGAAGACTGTAAGTATTAATATAATGCACCCTCTTAACACCCCTTCTAATCTGTGGCTTTTGAGTACAACATTCCTTTTAAATATTTCACTAACAATAGAACCTCACCACTTCACTGTTTAGAATCAATGGGCCTCATGCAAGAACTCACTGTAAACCCTAATAAGTTCACAGAACTCAAAAGTTTTTTTGTAACAGATTACATAATAAAAATTGAGTGATGTTTTAAAAAAATTTAAGTTTATACAAACTAAAAATTGCATGTGTAGTTGTCTTAAATTATCTCAACATTAACTTATACATTTTGATTTTTCTCAACTTATAATTAGGGAGTACTTCACATAAAATTTTCAATATTTTCAGCTCATATATACTTGAAATACACTCAAATTTTTTATAATTTTCAACACAAATACGGCTTGAAATAAACTTAAAATTTTCTATATTACTCAGCTCATAATCTGGGAAATATGCCCTCAAAATTGACCCAATAATGAAATACTCACAATTTTTTAACAAATTATTTTATTAAATATATATACAGTATATATATATATTCCAAACAAAGTGCTTGTCATAAATTAAAACAAACGAAAAAGGAGATGGCTCCAGCACCTTAAGAGAAAAACTCAAAGGATTAAAACTCTAGCTTATAAATATAATCCATCCTCAACAACAACAACAATTACAATGTGCTGCCATTTAACACTGTTTAAAAACATTTAGGCACTTAAGGAAACTTTTAAAATAAAGTACTGTAGTTGTTGTGCCTGACTTCAACTGGCAACATCAGGTACTGCATCAAGGTAGGCGTTAGGCAACAGAACCTTAAACGTGTATAGTGCATGAATTGAACAGTCGTTTCCATCAAGTTATTTTAGTGCATAAACTTTGAGCAATACGCCAATGCGGTTATATTTATGTATTAACAAGTATAAGTATAATCCATCCTCAACAACAACATTTACAATGTGCTGCCATTTAAAAACATTAAGGCACTTCATTCATTCATTCAACCTTTATTTAGTCAGGTAAATCTTTTGAACCTCATGGGCTCATTTACGAAAGCGACCTGCTAAAACTAAAGAACAATGAACAGCAGTGATAGAATTTCATTAAACAATAAACAAACAAACAATAAACAATAGAAAACAAAAAGAGAGAAAAAAAACAAAATATATATATTTTTTTTTTAACAAAGTATCAAAAAACTAGCAAAACATTATAAGGTAGACGTATAAAATCAAAGACAGGAACAAATCTGCATTGGTTTTTGCCAGGATTCCAACAGATTCTGAAAACCATTTAGAGAAGTCAAGGTCGAGAGCTTCAGATCTTTTTGTAAGATATTCCATGAAGCAGGAGCGGAGTAGGAGAAGGCCCTTTTTCCAAGTTCAGTCCTCACTGACGGAACACTGCAGGTAATCATGTCCTGAGAGCGCACACTGTAGCTGCACTCACGCAAAGACATGTAGGAGGAGATGTATGAGGGCAGCAGACCAAGAAGTGATTTGAAGATGAAAATGTACCAGTGGAAGAGTCTGCGTGAGGTTAATGATGTCCAATTAACCAGTGAATACAGGGTGCAGTGGTGGGTACGATAATCAAGAATCAATCAAGAATCAAGAATCAAGAAGGTTTATTAACATTGCATCAATTTTCATCAATACAGCGTAAATATGTAGTTACAGACATCCAGGAGAGAGAATGAGTGCAAACAAGCTGCAGCTGAACAAAGCACATGACATGTTTATCAACACATGATATGTTTATCAACACATGATATGCTCATAGCGCGGCCAGTCCCAATCTGTCCCCAGATGAAGGTCAAAAGCAGGAAAACAGGCAGAGACACGGGGTTTCACAGCATTGATATTAAAAAAAGATGAATCACATTTTGTCTTCAAGACACCGCGTGATCCAGTAAAAACCATATCAAAAGCACATTTAGTTACAATAACAAATGGAGATACGGCAGGCAAGGAGATAAGTCTGTGAGTAATTTCAGACAAACACAGAGTTCAGCAGATGTGCAGCTGGGTGTTATCTGAGGCTTCACAGAAATCTCTGGGGAGGGGGAGGGGGGGGGACTCTTCAGCTCCACACTCCAGGAGAATGGCTTCCCACAGCTTACTTTTCAAGGACATGTGCAGAAGCCAGATAATGTTCTTGTTTGTTATCCAATAGACCACAGTGTTCTTTTCCACTGCCGCCTTCAAGTCTGTGGTGCTGTTTCATGGCCGAAAGAAATCCAAATATGTGGTTCCGCTCTGCTCAGCTTCATGAACTCCCATCTGTCCCTTGATTGATCCGGGGTGGCTGTAAACAAGTCCCAAAACGGACAGCAGGTGCGCGGTGGTCCACCACTGCTCCAAGCGAGCGATTGAGCTCATACAACAGCTGGGATGAGGAGCTCACGGCCCGGTTCAGAGAATTTTGCTGATCAGGTAGTGCCGACAGCGCGCTGATAGCTGCCGAAGCCTCCCTCAGCTTCCAGTAACAAACAACTCCGCTCACGCCAAAAAACAGAGCAGTTGCTACCAATAATCCAATAATCCACAAATCCTCCACGTCTTCGACACTTAAGACGGTCAGACACATGGGCTGCCACTGACCCCACGAGTCCATCACGTATCCAGCCGCGTGTGTGTCGGAGGGACAGACAGCTTCTCCTGGCACGGTCCGCTTCGTGGAAAAAATCTTATCCATTGAAGAAACAGCCCAATTTATTAATTCCATATTGGTTCGAGTGAGCGCTGAAGGGTCGCAGACGAGACGAAAAGCAAGCAGGGAGTAGGAAAAACTTAGGGAGGGAAGAGCAGAAAGATATGCGACCTGCCTTGCCGAGTGCCGGAAGAAGAACAATCACAACCAGTTATGAATCTTAGTGCACCATGATAGACCACATCCAACATCTGCAGGGTGCTTGTAGGAGCATTCATGTAGAGAATGTCACCGTAATCAATGGAGGGAAGGAAAGTCACAGATACAAGGCGTTTCCTAACATTCAGTGTTAGACATGATCTGTTTCTGAAAAAGAAACCCAGTTTAACTTTCAGTTTCTTCACTAGGTTTTCCACGTGGAGTTTAAAAGAGAGATGTGAATCGATCAGGATACCCAGATATTTATAGGAATCAACAAACTCAATAGGGACACCATTTGAAGATAAAATCAGAGGAGGATCTGCTGGAACCGCCTTCCTATTTGAAAAAAACATTTAAAAAAAAAAACACATTAAAATAAAGTACTGTAGTTGTTTCAACTGTGCCTTACGTCAACTGGCAACATCAGGTACTGCATCAAGGTAGGCGATAACAGAACCTTAAAGTGAGACTAAACCCAGGTTGAGACGGTAACTCCTCCTTCCAAAATCTCCCTGAAAATGGGCGTGTCGAGAGACAAGGAAGGGTGGAGGTAGAGTTGTGCTTTTGTTCACGCCTCCACCTGCAACAACCTAAAACAAATTAAACCTCTAGCCAACAACATACACCAAGCAACAACAAAGAATAAACATGTAGATGTATTTATCTATTCCACCCATTCCATCCAAAACCAAAGGCCTAAAAAAATGAAAATGAAAATAAAAATAAAACCGCTTGTCAGGAGTGAAATGCAGCACTTCCATATAAGGTATGCACTTCTCATCTCTGCAGGGGATTGGCTCTGCTTGAACCACCTGTGTGACATCACACATGAGCAGACATGTCACACATGAGCGTTTGCACAAATAAGAAAATTAAGGTGTAATCCACCAGTTCAACCCATAGAACTACCGTAAACACATTTTTAGACCAAATATTGCCAAATATTGCCAATTTACACAGATATGCACAATTATGTGAGAATAAACACAGCCATAGTGCTAGATAACATTTTAAACACATTCTAGGGAGTTTATCAGCTAAAAAAAGTTAATTTTGGGTTTAGTCGCACTTTAAAGATCCACTGACATCATCTTTGAACTTTGCATGAAATGTCACAAGATATATATCTTGTATCATTCAGCTATGTTCGTTTTTGCAAACAAAATGATAAATTAATGAAAATTCCTTTCAAAGTGAGTTTAAAATTAAAAAACGTGTTTCTTCACGGGACGTCTGACTGCACGCGAATGCAACATCTGTGACGTAGGAGAAAGAACCTTCAGTCTGCGTCCGCTAGGATAACATAACGTATTCTCTGCCAGATCGCCTTTTTTTAATAACTTGAAAAATGCAGGTACCATACGTTGTGTCGCATTTGGGTGTTCTAATATCATCAGTGAACAAGTGAGCCTTTTCACTTTCCCAAAAGATGTAAGACCTTCTTCAAGTATGGAATAAATAAAGCTGCCCCCCCTCGGAGATCCCTCGCTTCCTGAAAAGGTAAGACTCAATTAAATACGGGTGCAGACCTAAATTAGAACCTGCTGTTTCTGCTCATCTAACTTCCTGCTTCCCAAACTGAAGACAAATCGCTCAAATCTTAACTTGGATTGATAATTTTGTTGTTTTATTTCTTGTCCACCATGAATATTTAAAAAGGGGCGTTCTAAAAACGTCCTCCTTCCTACATCACAGATGTTGCATTTGCGTGTAGTCGGATGTCCCGTGAAGAAACCCGGTTTTTAATTTTAAACTCACTTTGAAAGGAATTTTCATTAATTTATCATTTTGTTTGCAAAAACGAACATAGTTGAATGATACAAGATATATATCTTGTGACATTTCATGCAAAGTTCAAAGATGATGTCAGTGGATCTTTAAACGTGTATAGTGCATGAATTGAACAGTCGTTTCGTTAGTTACGTTAGATGTACCCAAGGAGCAGGACAAATGAGTCAGCCAGATTTGTGGGACCACTCGCAATCATTTCATCCTCCACGACAATAAAGATGCTCTCAGGGCTGAACATGGCTGCATCAGTAGTGTCATCTGGGACGACTGTCAGAAGAGCCACCGGAGTGTCAGTGAGGTCTGGACCATCTGCTGCCTACAAAACACAAATACAAGAATGAGTTCATTCCTTCAAGTTTACTATACTAATTATGCTAATGATGTCTAGACATTACTGTCACTTAGCACCTAGGACTTAGACTGCAACTTAGCTACATGTTTAAACCATTGTCTTTGCTTATATCTTATGTTTGTTTCACACTTATCTTTCACATCCCTCAAATAACTGTTGCAGACTAGATTTTGGGAAATTAGGTGTTTTGACAAAGAAATTATTGTTATTTGTATCGTTGCACATAAGTTCTGCAGTCTGTAGGAAGAGAAGTTGGATTACTTTGTTATGTTTACTTCTAAAACAAATTGAAGCTACATATCCACTGTAAACAGAGTCAAACATTATTTTCATTGATCCTTTTATCTATCAGTACTTAAAACACCCTAATCTACTTTAATACCTAAAGCTACATTTTCAGTGAATTTAAGACTTTTTAAGAAATTAAAAATTTCAAATAAAAACTAAGACTTTTTTAAGGACCCGTGGGAACCCTGGAGTTTGTTAAATTGACTTTGAGTTGAGCTCCTGCCTGACGACTAGTAAAAAGCCACCATCAACATAGCTCCGTTACTGTGATTCACCATGGCAACAGGGGAAAAACAGGAAGCAAACATTTTCTGGAGGGATAACACATCAACTCAGAGTTCAGAGTGTAGTTAAAGTTTTTTTTTTCATCAGACCAGTGCTGTTTGTTAGTACCTTCACATTTGGATTACTTCCAGCAAATGGCAGGAAGTCTGCCAGCTGATTTTTGCTTGGTTAAAATCAGCTGGCAGACACGTCAGTTACACCACGTGACTTCTGATGAAGATTGCAGCAAGTAATTGAAAAAAGTCAAGGTTTGTTGAACCTCCTTTATGGAATAGTCCTCTGGAATGGATAGCACAGTATTACTTACATTACAGGTCATGAAGAACTTGGAGGCATCTTCACGCAGGTGAACAGGAAGTGCATGAAGGATGAGGGCCCGTCTCATATTTACATCATGTGGTTCCTATGGACCAAAAATATCCATGACAATAGTATTGTATACACAAATACAAACCTTTATCATCCAAATTAATAACTTTGTATTGCAAATACTTTAATAACTCCCAAAGGAAAAAACTTAAAATTGTAAATCAAATTTTATGAAAACAATTTTTATTAGGACTTCCTAAAATTGAAGCTGATTTGAATATGTGTTCATGGCATAATCCCCTAACCTCGGGACACAGTTCAGGCACTTGTATGGCTGCTGTTTTACAATTGTTTCTGAATCATGCAAAGTTCAATATTCACCTGAAGGTCATACACCCTCATGAGCTTGGTTAGCTCCTCCGCTATCTTGCCCGTCATGGTGGCCTTGTCTCTGAATAAGGTAATGAGTTTCGGTGTGTATCTGTCCAGCTCCTTGTAGAATTGATTGCGCAGGTTAACATTGTTGATTCGGTGGAACTCTGCAAACACCTGTACATGGACACAATTACACAAATGTACAAAGAGGAATAATGAACAGAAATGTGAAGATACTTTAAGAAGTTTTCTGTTGGCAGCAAAACAAAGTGCATTTGTATTAGGGATGTGTCAGAACCAAGTTAGAAATGGTAAGTTAAATGTCATTCTTTAAAACAGACTGTACAACATTTTATTTTTTTTACCTGTGAATCCATAAGTAGGGCTGGTCATCTGTCACTCTCACCTTTTGTACCCCGATATCTGTACACAAGATGTGCAGAAAGATGATTTATTCATTTTCAAAAACATTTCTTAAATAATACATAATGCTAAATAGCAGGATTTAAATATACCAATTATAAACTAAATTACACTAATTATAGTAGAAATGGAAATGTTACAAAAATGAGCAAGTTCTTTATTAACAAGCAAAGCATCAAAATTGTGGGCTTTTAGAATTTCCAATTCGGTTATTGATGGTTTTTGTTGTTAACACAGTATTAAGAAAGAGCCCAAGTGATCAAAGTTTTTTTCCTGTGGACCCCACATTTCAAAATAACACAAAATAAAACCAAATTCACTGGAACTATTTCTAAATATATCCTACCTTAACGGTTTAGAGATGATCTCACAACCACACACTTGAACCTACGAAGAAATACAAAGACAGGCTCTGTCAGCATCACGAGACATTACTGTATGTTGTTCAGCATTTTTCGTTTCACGCTAGTACACACACCCACACGAGATGCATGCTAGGTTGCTAATGCTAAGCGTGCTGCAGGATAATGGCGCCGTGCTGAAATGCGCCCAGGAAATTTAGTTCCGCTGTGCACATATTCTCCCGTTAAAAACATTTAATAAGTGAAAAAATAACCGAGGTGGACCGAACCGGCGAACAGCGGGGAAATCCGACAGAAACCATAAAGCAGAGATAACGTTACACTTCAAACCATAGATATCCATGCTTCAAACGGCTTCACGGGCCTCTTGTCCCGAGCAAACATGATGATGCATTATGGGAAATGTAGTTCATCCAGAAAAGCCGCGAACCGTAGTTGAAGTAACATCGTATTTGACACATTAAACGACTTCTGAAGTTATAGCATTCACTGTGCACATTATACAAATGTATCCCCAGCTCATAATTTAAGACTAGTTATCGAAATTCAGTTTAAAAAAATAAAATAACGTTGTCTTACTTACCAAATCAGGGCTGATGATAAGACGCCGCTTATGAAAACGAGGACAATAAGACTGAGAAAAACTGAGGTGGTGGTGGTTTGAAGCGGGGGTGGGTGGGAAATGCGCCTTGCAAACAAATAAAAACAAATTAAACCGTAGTTCACATCCACAGGCTGGCAAAAATATTCACCGCATCGAGGCAAATTCAAGATGGCTGACTCATCTCACCCGAGGGAGAGATAGACCCCATCCACCAGAACGTGATGACGTTGCTAACGTCACACTGGTTTCTAAAACTTTTGAGCTTTCCAAACAAATTAACTCTGAAATATTGAGCCCTCTTCAATTAAAGTGCATAAATCTCAACTGAGCTCAAAACTTTATAGTTCGGTCAACTCCTTAACGACATTTGACTGTTGTGAACTTATTAGTTATGAGCTAGTACAACTGTTTGGTAATACAGTGTGGCAATTGTGGATTTCATATTATTGCTCAAAATACTAAAATAAGTGACTTTAATTGTGCAATTTCAATAATAAACTATGTCTGGCATGTTTTCTTTTTAGTAAATATTAAAGATATTTGGTTCTGATCTAAATCAGATATATGTTGGATTAGTTGTGCATATTTTGTTATTTTGATTGGCCATTTGATACAGATTCAGATCTGTTGGCTAATTATGACTGGCTGAAAGTATGGACATGGGCAGGTGCTGGTGATCTGTGGAGGTGGCTGTGTGAAGAAGAGAGGAGAGAGGAGGGGTGGACGGAAAAAAGTTTGATGAGACCTGAAAGTCACGTTGACAAGAGAGTCTGCAGGAACAGGACTGACTTTTGAGGATAAAGGACCAGAGCATGAAGGACTCTGCTCATGGAAAGTCCATGGAAGTGAAGAGGACCCGAAGCAGGAGCGGAGCGGCTGAGATGTGGGGGCAAGAGACACGAGGGAGAGAGAGAGAGAGCAACAAGAAGCTATGGTGTGCTAAAGCTAAGCTAACCAGCAGGTGTGGATGCAATCAAATGCTTGTCGGCGCTCAGTAAACAGGCCTGCACCGGTGTTTTTCACATTTTGCTCAAGGTTTTCATGAGTACTCAAATGGACTGTGTGGATGTGAATGTATGAGGACCCCATCTACCGTATTTTCCGGACTATAGGTTGCAGTTTTTTGCCTAATTTGCATGCCCTGCGACTTATAGAGAGGCGAGACTTGTTTATGGATTTTTTCCCATGTTTTTAGACCCATTTTTGGCTCAGATATGACTGTTTTTCATTTTGGCCAAAAATGGTGCAGTACCACTTCTGGCCGCTAGGGGCGCAGATAGTACCAGTTTCGGCCGCTAGGGACGCAAGCAGTACCAGTTTCGGCCGCTAGGGGCACAGGCAGTACCAGTATTGGCCGCTATGGGCGCTAAAGAGACCTCTAGTCTGTGTACGTGCAGGCAGACGTGCGTGCCTGGAGGCATTACCTGTTTGTGTATTGAGGATAAAACCCCATCACCCAGCCGACATCTCTGAGGGTGAGTGGGAGAAGACAAAGAAAGACGATCAATGAAAGACAACAGTGAAAACGAGAGAAGAGACAAACAATGGCGCCAAAGAGGAGGTCGTGTACCGCGGAGTACAAGCTCCAGGTCATCAAATTCGCCGTGGAGCATGGAAACCGGGCAGCTGACCGTCACTTTGGGGGTCAGCGAAAAAGTGGTCTGTGACAGGCGCAAAGCAGAGGGAGCGCTCACGGCCATGAAGCACTCCAAAAGGGCGAACCGGGGCCACGAAGTGTGCTGGCCTGAGCTGGAGGACAAAGTCAAAGCCTGGATAATCGAGGAGCGCGCCTGTGGTCGAGGGATCTCGACCGTCCAGCTACGGCTTCACGCTGTGGCTAAGGACCTGCAGATCTCGGAGTTCGCCAAGGGCCCATCGTGGTGTTTTCGGTTCATGAAAAGGCATCAGCTGTCGATAAGGGCCCACACCACGATGTGCCAGAAGCTGCTGCGAGGGGCGGCCGTGGTGTAGTGGTAATGGTCAGACCACTGCACAAGATTTGAGTTTAACGCTATGCAATCAACTATTGAAGTATATGTTTGAGCAACATATACCAAGAACCTCTGAACAGATTTGAATGATACGCTTAAGAAACGTTTGGCTGTGCATCTACATCTGATTAACTTTTAGAACCAGTGCAGTTCAAGACAAAAACAGCTCTAACTCGTTTCATTTTACACACACTGAGGTAAGATTCAGTGAGCTAGCTGCGCTCCATCACCAAAACAAACTATGAGCATTTTGGATCATTGTTGATTTAAACAATGATATTAACTGTTTAAGCTAACACTGTGTCTGTTAGCAAAATATTTCATGAGCCTCCAGACAGATTTTAATGAGCCTTTCAGAAAGTAATTACAGTATTGTAAGGATGGATACCTGCAACTAATTACTTTTTGGAGTTAAGTTAATTCAAGGTGGCCGCCACAGCAAATCAACTTTGTCCAACACATAAATAGCATTAAGTCAGTGAATTTTTCAGATGTTGGGCCTATATTTGGCGTGGTGGAAGCTGAGAGTCATTCATAATGCATACTTAAAATGCTAACAAAAGCTATTGCAATATTGCATGGATTGAATGGAAGTGGGCGAAACTTCAAGAATCATGAGGCCTTTATTCATTAACAGGTATAATAGGTGCATGTTATGTCGTCTTTTTATGAGAAATATGCAGATTATAATATCCTTTATTTCTTCCTGCAATAGCTATGGTAATAAAAGTATTGGAAGAAGGCATTTCAGAGTGATATTTGATCTCTTTTTTAAACAATATATATATTTTATATATATCGTCCCCCGATCGGAAGGTTGGAGACTCCAATCCCGGTTCCCCACACCATGTTTCGTTGTGTCCCTGGGCAAGACACTTAACCCCGAGTTGCTCCCGGTAGGACTGGATGGCACCTTGCATGGTAGTCTACCGCTACCGGTGTATGAATGTGTGTATGAATGGGTGGATGGTTGATATTGTAAAGCGCTTTGGGGCTCCTCACAGGGGGCTGGAAGGCGCTATATAAATAAGCTCCATTTACCATTTACCGGTGGACTTCGAGGACAAAATCGCCAGCTTTCGTGCCTTTGTGTCTCGCCAGGTAAGCTAACATTTTTTGTGTGTTTACCATATCTTGCTAAATTTTAATATCCATCCATCCATCCATCTTCTTCCGCTTATCCGGGGTCGGGTCGCGGGGGTAGCAGCCTAAGTAGGGAGGCCCAGACTTCCCTCTCCCCAGCCACTTGGAGCAGCTCCTCTGGGGGAATCCCAAGGCGTTCCCAGGCCAGCCGAGAAACATAGTCCCTCCAGCGCGTCCTGGGTCTTCCTCTGGGTCTCCTCCCGGTGGGACATGCCCGGAACACCTCACCAGGGAGGCGTCCAGGAGGCATCCTAACCAGATGCCCGAGCCACCTCAACTGGCTCCTCTCGATGTGGAGAAGCAGCGGCTCTACTCCGAGTCCCTCCCGGATGACTGAGCTTCTCACCCTATCTCTAAGGGAGAGTCCAGCCACCCTGCGGAGAAAACTCATTTCAGCCGCTTGTATCCGAGATCTTGTTCTTTCGGTCATAACCCAAAGCTCATGACCATAGATGAGGGTGGGAACGTAGATCGATCGGTAAATTGAGAGCTTTGCCTTTTGACTCAGCTCTCTCTTCACCACGACAGACCGGTACAGCGCCCGTTTCACTGCGGACGTTGCACCTATCCGCCTATCGATCGCAACCGCAAGGTTGTTGGTGCCTGTCGTGGTGGCAACCCTCGAACCCGGTGGTGGACACCGGCAGTGAGGGATGCTGTCAGGTTGAAGAAGGAGTCCTATTGGGCCTTTTTGGCTTGTGGGACCCCGGAAGCAGCTGATAGGTACCGGCAGTCCAAGCGGCATGCGGCTCGGGTGGTTGCTGAGGCAAAAACTCGGGCGTGGGAGGAGTTCGGAGAGGCCATGGAGAATGACTTCCGTACGGCTTCGAGGCGATTCTGGTCCACCATCCGGCGTCTCAGGGGGGGAAAGAGGTACGAGACCAACACCATTTATGGTGGAGGTGGCGTGCTGCTGACCTCAACTCGGGATGTTGTGAGTCGGTGGGCGGAATACTTCGAAGACCTCCTCAATCCTACTGGCACGTCTTCCACTGAGGAAGCAGAGCCTGGGGACTTTGGGTCGGGTTCTCCGATCTCTGGTGCTGAGGTCGCCGAGGTGGTTAAAAAGCTCCGCGGTGGCAAGGCTCCGGGGGTGGATGAGATTCGCCCGGAGTTCCTTAGGGCTCTGGATGTTGTAGGGTTGTGTTGGCTTACGCGACTCTGCAATATCGCGTGGACATCGGGGGCAGTTCCCTTGGATTGGCAGACTGGGGTGGTGGTTCCCCTATTCAAAAAGGGGGACCGTAGGGTGTGTTCCAACTATAGGGGGATCACACTCTTAAGCCTCCCTGGTAAGGTCTATTCAGGGGTTCTGGAGAGGAGGGTCCGTCGGATAGTCGAACCTCGGATTCAGGAGGAGCAGTGTGGTTTTCGTCCTGGTCGTGGAACACTGGACCAGCTCTACACCCTCAGCAGGGTCCTGGAGGGTGCGTGGGAGTTTGCCCAACCAGTTTACATGTGCTTTGTGGACTTGGAGAAGGCATTCGACCGCGTCCCTCGGGGGGTTCTGTGGGGGGTACTCCGGGAGTATGGGGTACCAGGCCCTTTGATAAGGGCTGTTAGGTCCCTGTACGACCGGTGTCAGAGCTTGGTCCGCATTGCCGGCAGTAAGTCAGGCTCGTTTCCGGTGAGAGTTGGACTCCGCCAAGGTTGCCCTTTGTCACCGATTCTGTTCATAACTTTTATGGACAGAATTTCTAGGCGCAGCCAAGGTGTTGAGAGGATCCGTTTTGGTGACCTTAGAATCGCTTCTCTGTTTTTTGCAGATGATGTGGTCCTACTGGCTTCATCAGTTCGTGATTTACAACTTTCACTGGAGCGGTTTGCAGCCGAGTGTGATGCGGCCGGGATGAGGATCAGTTCCTCCAAATCCGAGGCCATGGTCTTGAGCCGGAAAAGGGTAGCATGCCCTCTCCGGGTCGGGGAGGAGGTCCTGCCCCAAGTGGAGGAGTTTAAGTGTGTGAGCTAGAGCTCACACACTAGCTCAGGCTCCTTCCCCACCAGAGAGGTGGGGAAGGAGCCTTTAATATATTAATTTAAAATAAAATCGGTAGATACAGGTCTGTTCGCGCGTTCACAGCGGGTCTGTGGGTGCGCGTGCTCGTTTTGTTTGTTTTGTTTACTGTACGGTAATGTCTCTCCTTTTGTCTGTCTCGCGCCAGGTCCAGGCTCACAGAATCGTTGCGTACCACATCATCAACATGGATGAAGTTCCACTCACTTTTGACATACCGATGGGCCGCAGCGTCTCCCAGAAGGGAAAGAAGACCATAAACATTTTAACCACAGGCCATGAAAATCCCACTTTACAGTGGTTCTGGTCTGTGGCGCAGATGGCTCCAAACACCCCCGTGATCTTCAAGCGGAAGACGATGCCCAAGGAGGACTTCACCCTCGTGTCATTGTTGCAGTGAACGAGAAGTGTTGGATGGATGAATCCATGATGTCGTTCTGGCTAAACAAATGCTACGTTCATCGCCCCGACGGCTTTTTTAAAACAAAAAAAGCACTGTTAGTGATGGACAGTATGCGAGCCCACATCACCGCCACCATGAAGGACAAAATTAAAACTCGCAACACAGTGCCCACTATTATCCCGGGTGGACTAACTAAAATGTTGCAGCCACTCGACATAAGTGTCAACAGAAGCTTTAAGTGTGCTCTTCGGAACCTTTGGGAGGATTGGATGGTTTGTGGGGAGCACTCTTTCACGGCCACTGGGAGAATGAGGCACGTCACCTTTTCCCAAGCGGTCGAGTGGATTGACAAGGCCTGGAGCTAGAACCATCCAGGCTGGCTTCCAAAAGGCAGGCATCCTCCCACCGTCAGCTGGAGCTGCTGAGGACTCAGACAGCAGTGAGGAGGAGGAGATGGAGGGACAGGGACCTTTGACGACGGGAAACCTTCCTCGTTCTCTGGCTGAACTTTTTGCAAGCGACACAGATGAGGAATTCGAAGGGTTTGAATAAACAATTTGATTTAATAAAAACCGTAAAATAATTATCTGTTTCTGTCATCTTTATGGATGGGTGAGCGTGTAGTAATTTTAAAGCCGCTTTATTTATGTTGTAACCATCAATGTGCATTTATTAAAAAAAGTTAAACTGAGACACACTCTTACAATAATGTCAACTAACAAATGTATTTTTTTAGGTGTTTCTGTTGTTAAATTTTAACGAAATGCAGGGTTTCCGCCTGCTACGCGCTCACGTATTGTTTCATCAGACATAGCGAAACAAATTTTTAAATCCAGCTCATTTCACAATTACGTTAATTTATTAAGGAAAAGTTCAGCTCAGACACATATTTGCTATAATTTTTAGCAAACAAATAATTGGTTTTAAGTGTTAATCTTCTTAAAAGCCTTGCTGTGCGCTCCTGTGGCAGACATTTGCAGCAGAGCTAAACACTCGGACCACATTTCCAGGTTGTCTCAGCGGTGATGCATCACGTCAGCGGTGGGTGACATGTTACGTTGGCGGTGACGTAGGTGCGACCTAAATAAAGGAGCAACATGTTTATGGATTTTTCTAATTTATTGCCAATAATTGGACTGGACAATGCGACCTATAGAAGGGTGCGACCTATCAGGCGGAAAATACGGTATATTGTTCGTCAAGTTTAATGAAGACATTCTTAATACAGGTAGTCCTCGACTTATGACGTTTCGGGATTACGTCACGCATTTCATTAAAAAAATTAAAATTTATTTTATTTTATTTTGAAAGCCGTTTCCGACTTCCTTCCGGTTTTGACAGCAGCAGAAGCAGTAGCTTGACATACTCTGTGGAGATTTACAGGAGACCTCATTGTTTGGACCGGGGGAGAGGCAGAGGAGGGTAGGAGGGGCTAACATGCTAACAGGCCTTACTGTTTGGACCGGAGGTTTACAAGGCAGAGAGGCTACAGCTGAGCAACGAGCTAAAATGCTAACAGACGGAGGAAGGCTTCACTAGCATACCAGTAGGTTATTAACTCTTTTTTTCCTTCATTGTGGCTCCCAAATGTATGTGTTTTTTGATAATTATGTAGGTTACTGTGTTAGAATGGACTAAGTACTTGGTAAAACACAGTACTGTACGTATAAGCTGCATTTTGGACGTATTTTCCGACTTACTACGATTTAAGAGTTACAACGCGACGCAGGAACGGATCTCGTTCGTAACTCGGGCACTACCTGTATTGGTCTTTGGAGCATTTCTCTCTTATTTTGTAAAGAAGCCTTAGTTATTAATGCTAAAGGGGAACATTGCTACTACTTGTTTTATTTTGGGGATATTTTTAGTTTATTGCTCAAAGGTTTTTCTTAATTGGAGGTTCATATTTTGGTTACAAATAATTTAATCATTTTTGGAGTTTAATAAAACTAGGCCTAATAATTTTGCCTACATTTTTATACTTCTCTGGGTCTCATTCTTTGAAAACAAATGTATTATATACAAAGTTTTTGTAATTATTCCCCTTTCAGGTACACCTTTGTGGTATCTACTTATCATTTATTGAACCCAAGCACCCCTCCATTCAGGTTTTTAATTCCAATCATTCATTCAACCTTTATTTAGTCAGGTAAATCTCATTGAGCCTCGAGGACTCATTTACAAGAGCGACCTGTCTACAAACTAAAGAATGATGACAACAGTGACAGGAGAATTTCCTTAAACAATCATCAATAGACAAACATAAGAGAGAAATACAGATTTTATTTTGTTACAAATTAAAACAAAGTAGCAAAGTAGCAAAACATTATAAAGTAGATGTAGAAAATCAAAAACAGGAACATGTCTGCATTGGTTTTTGCCAGGATTCCAACAGATTCTTAAAATCATTTATCCAATAGAGTGGCTAAAGGGTGCTACAATACTGTTGTTGAAGAAATGCATAAAACAAAGAAAGATGCTGCAAATGAAGAAAGCTCTTTGATGTTTGCAACATGACTTTTGTGATTCTGCACATAATGCAAACTTTATGAGTGTGCTGATAGTAAACAGGTGGGTAGAAACTAGAACATTGACTCAGTTACGTGTGGGAAAATGTGAATGAGTAGTTTTACTACACAGCACTTTTTTTAACTTAAAAAGTCCTTTCCTATCAACACAAATAAAATTATGTGAAACATGAAGGTTGCTTCTTACCAAGTTCAGCGGGCTGCTGTGCTGTGCTGGTGCTAGGCTGCAACAGAGCTCTGGCTGGTGTAGATGCTGCAGATGGAGCAGGGGCAGAAGCCAGAGAGCTTGGAGGGTCCACAGTAGCCTTGTTTCCATCTATTTTCATTTCGAATTTTGAGCTAATTTTTTAAATCTCGCAAATATGTAAATACAAATTAATGCGGATCAGAAGTGTTTCCATCTACTGGCTTGTAGCGTATCTACCAAGCCACGCACAGCGTCATTACGTCAGACGTCAGCGTCATTACGTCAGACGTCAGCGTCATTACGTCAGACGTCAGCGTCATTACGTCAGACGTCAGCGTCATTACGTCAGACGTCAGCGTCATTACGTCAGACGTCAGCACTGCGCATGTCTACAGTAAACAGGAAGTAGCGGTTGAAAACAGAACCCGGCCACACATCTCGTCAAAATGGAGAGAATATTTCAGGTACGTGTTGCTATCGGGCAAGTTGTATTTATTCTGTCATGCCAACTAGTTTTAGCGATGTTACATGTTGTCCGGAGCGGAAACAGCTGATCAGTCACGTGACGTGAATGTTCGCTACGGCAGCACTGAGTCGGAAAATCTGTTTCCATCTGTCGTTTTGCGCATCTGCTCGGTTTCGAAGATCCCAAAAACCACCTCAAGCGAGCGTATCTACTTTTTGGCGAATTTCGGGAAGTAACTTCGCATTTTGCCGTTTCCATTAAGCTTTTCTGCTGCGATACTTCAAAATGCGCACCTAGAAACCTTGATGGAAACACGGTTAATGAGATTTGTAGATGAACCGTCACATGCCGGGAGACATTCTGGATTAAAATAGAATGGAAAAACAGGCGCAGGGCACAGTTAACAGTAGCCATGTTTCCATCAAGGTTTCTAGATGCGCAATTTGAAGTATCGCATCAGAAAAGGTGAATGGAAATGGCAAGATTCGAATTTACTTCCTCAAATTCGCCAAAAAGTTGATACGCTTGCTTGAGGTGGTTTTTGGGTTTTTTAAAACAGAGCTGATGCGCAAAACGACAGATGGAAACAGATTTGCCGACTCAGTTCTGACGTAGCGAACATTCACGTCACGTGACTTTATCTCCGGACAACATGTAACATCACTAAAACTAGTTGGCATGACAGAATAAATACAACTTGCCCGATAGCAACACGTACCTGAAATATTCTCTCCATTTTGACGAGATGTGTGGTCGGGTTCTGTTTCCAACCGCTACTTCCTGTTTACTGTAGACATGCATAACGCTGACGTCTGACGTAATGGTGCTGACGTCTGACGTAATGCCGCTTTGCGTGGCCTGGTGGATGCGCTTCAAGCCAGTTAATGGAAACACTTCTGCTTCTCATTAATTTTTATTTACATTTTTGCGAATTTTCAAAAAATCACTCAAAATTCGAATTGAAAATAGATGGAAACACGGTTAGTGATGCTAATTAGCTGTCCTACTACATTCACGCCTCTTGTGTTTGTTCAAAATATGCTTAAAACCGATGGGATGAGTATCTTAAAAATACGCTTAAAGTTAGAAAACACTCACTGGGGAGAGAATCTTTCAGTGTCTGGCGATTCAATTACGATTTTTGGTGTCACGATTAGATTCAAAATTGATTTTTCGATTCAGAAACTATTTTTTTAAATTGAAATAGTCATAAATTTTGTTACAGTTGTGTAACTGACAAGCTGAAAAGATTTAACAACAATTTAAACAAATAGAACATTTATTTAAAACCCGCTCATTCTCAATCAGTTCATCTGGACAGTTTCTTTTTAGTAGAAACGTTTCACCCTCACTCCAGAGGGCTTCGTCAGTCAGAGCAGTCCAAAGCAAACTGAAGCTACCCCACCAAGTAAACAACTTAAGTGGACCAACCAGTTTGCTGTAGCCAAGATGGTTTCTGGGGGCTTGTCCCTCGTCGACTCCTCCCAGGCAGGCAGACATGTCCAAAGTGGTTCAAGACCAGAAAGTTCATTCTCAATAGTCCAGGTATCAAATTTAAAACAATAATTTTAGGCTCTTTACTGTATCAAATCTTTTTGCATCATTTTATATTTATACCAAAAATAGGAACAAATACGGGTGTGCATACAATTCTGTAACTTCAATTACCAGTAGTAACAGTAGGTTAGCTTAGTTGCCTGGATTTTTCCAAAAATAAAATAAATAAAAATATAGGAACAAATAAATCAGTGAATTCATCAACCATCCTTTATCTTTACCCACTTCTTCCTTTTTGAGTCAAGGGGGTCACTGGTGCCCATATCCAGCGAGAGGCGGGGACACTCTGGACAGGTCTCCAGTTCATCACTGACAAATTATTCAAAATATATTGTAGGGGTACAGGTACTGTCAGATTTACTGAACAGTACAGTCCACCAGAATGAAAGATTATGTGCAGGAGTTATTCTGACACAACCTTAACTAAATCACGAGATCTCTTCTTTTTCAGGATTAACAAATAATTGTGCGATCAGATAAATGGATATGAGTGACAATGAGATGTAATTATATTTGATCCATCAAAGATGCAACCATTTAGTTAAACAACTCATTAATCAAACATATATACAATGGATTGGTCTAATCAGCTTTTCCTATAAGTTAACACATCAAACAGTTGAAATCACGCGTCTGTAACTTCACTAATCGATGTATCTTTCAAGGAACAACAGATGAAATTATGAGGTCTTAAAATAACTTAATCTGCAGACTTTTAGCTTAAAGTTACTGGTGAAGACGGATAAGGAAAAAGTTTGAGGAGGAGAAAGATGGAGGAAGGAAAGAGAGGAGGTAATTATCTTGAAGTGTTTAACCAGAAAAATGGCACAATCTTCAGATGGCGTCCGCTAGACTCCGGCCCGCTAATGAACATCGACTTTTTACCTGGTGAAGATTCTTGGTCTCAGCTCCGGTAAAGTAGGGCTAGCCTTAATGTGCACAGATCGTCCATCCAGCTATGTTTTGCAGGCTTACAGCGTGTCCATTTTCCAGCAGCTCGCTGAGGTCCACATCAACCGAACCGAGGTAGCAGCACTAGTTCCGGTTTGGTTTTCAAGATAAAATAGTCCTCGAAGGAAATTTCATTAAGGCTTAGAGCTATGAGCTCGAGACGGATTTACAGCGAGCGTGCCATAAATCCTTTGCTGAGGAACAACGTCTTTAGCATCTGACCACACGTCCCACAGCTTGGAGGAAAGTTTCATTTCATCTGAACTTCCTTGTAGAACTGAGGGTTCCAGGAAGTTTAGAACTTTTAAAGAGAGCTTGACGTCAGCAGTACTCACTCCATTCATTGGCTCTTGTGACGAGAGTAGGAGTGGTTTAGCCGAGGCCAGAGATGTTACTTTAGGTCAGAAGAGTGACGGTTGTTTAGACAGAGGGAGAGAAGATTGTTTTAGAAGTGAACAGAATGGAGACGCCAGTTAAATGATTAAACTTGATTAACTGTTTCTCATTTCTAAACAAATACTAACAGATCATTCTGACATGTCCTTCGACTTAAACAGAGTTTTGATTTACCACCATTTTAAAGAATAACACAGCATAATAACAATGATCATAACAATGACAGAAGGTTATTCTTCTTCTTCTTTCGGCTTTTCCCGTTTCAGGGGTCGCCAAAGCGAGTCATCCTCCTCCACCTCACCTCTGCATCCTCTGTCCTCACTCCAACTACCTCCATGTCCTCTCTAACTGCATCCATATATCTCCTCTTTGGCCTTCCTCTGTGTCTTTTTCCTGGCAGCTGCATTTCTAACATCCTTCTACCAATATACCCACTGTCCCTCCTCTGGACATGTCCAAACCATCTCAGTCTGGCCTCCCTAACTTTATCTCCCAGTTGTTCAACATGTGCTGTACCTCTGATGATCTCATTCCTGATCTTATCCATCCTTGTCACTCCTAAGGAGAACCTCAGCATCTTCATTTCTGCCACTTCCAGTTCTTTCTCCTGTCTTTTTGTCAATGTCTCTGTCTCCAGACCATACAACATAGCTGGTCTCACCACTGTCTTGTAAACTTTTCCTTTGACCTTTGCTGACACCTTTTTGTCACAAATCACTCCTGAAACTTTTCTCCATCCGCTCCATCCTGCCTGGACTCTCTTTTTCACCTCTTTACCACATTCCCCATTTTCCTGGACAGTGGACCCCAAGTACTTGAAGTCCTGCACCTTTGTGACCTCTGCTCCTTGTAGCCTCACTGTTCCACTGGCCTCCCTCTCATTCACACACATGTACTCTGTCTTACTACGGCTGACTTTCATTCCTCTTCTGTCAAGTAAATACCTCCACCTCTCCAAGTTCTCTTCCACCAGTTCCCTGTTCTCAAAATGTACAGAGGGAAGTTTATCCAAACTGCATGCATACACTATGCAGAATAATCAGCAATAATATTGATTTAGGTGTTATGTATTTAGTAGTCTTGATAGTAATATTAATCAGTACAATAGTGACATTCATTACTCTTATACATTTTTTAATGTGTTCAATCTGCAGTACAATAGACGACAAATAATGACAAGTGGCAAAATGAGAATTTTGCAAAATAGGTCCCCTCTAAATATTGTTTAAATTTCAGTTTGGCTTGTATTCATAGATTGCTGTGGTCAGTGTCACTGATAATCTGGTACAACACCTTCCCAAAATCTTAAAGCTTGAAAAGAAAACAGCTTTCAAGGAGAAGAAATACTTTAATGAATAAAATTATGCATAAACATTGATTTGTTGTCTCTTAATACAAGAGATGAGAAATCTAAAGTACAACATGTATGCACAAGAGAAAAATAAATGAAGCATATTAACATGTACTGTATTGTGCAACACAACAATTCATTGCAGCACAAAAATTAGATTAGAACAGGACTTTTTTTCTGCCTTACATTTGAGAAAGGTGCTGCCATTTAACCAAGAGGCTCAAACAAAAGAGCCAAAAACATTTCTTCATCTTTCACTGGGCCCAACACATTCTTGGCAGATTATTTTAATGCCCAGCTTGTCCAGTCTCTCTTTATGGACATTACAAACAACTCCATTGTTGAGTCTGCCTTGGGTCATGTTAGCTCGTAGCCAGGTCTTTAACCTCCGGAGTGCACTAAAGCTCCTCTCAGCTTCACATGAAGACACTGGCACTACCAACATGAGTCTGAGGAGGACCTCAACTTGGTCAAATAACCCCCTCACTTCTGCTGGCAACCCCCTGAAAATCTCTACTGCCTCTCCAACTGTGCTACAAGGGTGTTTGTTGCAAAAAAGGGGCAACTGAACAGCAAGGGACCTTGTATTAAAGTGTGGGTGACATCATCTTTTAACTTTGCATATAGTGACACAACATAAATGGTAGTCCCTCCCCGAGTTACGACGGCCTCGACTTATGACGTTCCGACTTTAAGAACAAGCTTACGAACAGTACTTTTGTACAGTAAATACAGTACTGGTATGTGTTTTTAGATGAAAGTGTGTTAGCTAACCGTTTGTAAATAAAGTTCTGTGCATGTTTATGAACCAGTATGTACGCTTGTTCAGTCTCATGTTGATAAACGGGTGTGCGGCGCAGCGTTAGCATACATTTTCTGACTTACGGCCAAAAATCCGGTTTTACGAACGCCACGTGTAATGCGTTCCGACTTACAAATTTTCGTGTTACGAACGGTGCGTAGGAACGGAACTCGTTCATAAGTCGGGGACTACCTGTATCTTGTATCATTCAACTATGTTCGTTTTAGCAAACAAAATGATATATTAATGAAAATTCCTTTCAAAGTGAGTTTAAAATTAAAAACCATGTTTCTTGACGGGACATCCGACTACATGTGAATGCAACATCTGTGACGTAGGAGGGAGAACGTCTTTAGAACGCACCTTTTACAATCATGGCGGACAATAAATGAAACGACGAATTTATCAAACTAAGTGAAGATTTGAGCAATTTGTCTTCAGTTTGGGAAGCAGAAAGTTAGATGAACAAGAAACAGCAGGTTCTAATTTAGGTCTGCACCCGTATTTATTTGAGTCTTACCTTTTCAGGAAGCGAGGGAGCTCCGATGGGGGGCAGCTTTGTTTATTCCATTCTTGATGAAGTATTTCATCTTTTGGGAAAGTGAAAAGGCTCACTTGTTCACTGATGATATTAGAACACACAAATGCGACACAACGTAACAGCATTTTTCAAGTTATACAAAAAAAGGCAATCTGGCAGAGAATGAATATGCGTTATCATTGCAGCCGCGAACTGAGGTTCTCCCTCCTACGTCACAGATGTTGCATTCGCGTGTAGTCGGATGTCCCGTGAAGAAACACAGTTTTTAATTTTAAACTCACTTTAAAAGGAATTTTCATTAATATATCATTTTGTTTGCTAAAACAAACATAGTTGAATGATACAAGATATTTATGTTGTGTCACTATATGCAAAGTTAAAAGATGATGTCACCCACACTTTAAGCTCAGGATACTGAGATAAGGTGCCATCAATGTCCCCAGTAAGGAGTGCACACTCTAACTTTAGCAAAGTATTTATGCTGTCCTGTTCAAAACGCTCAACAAACTGAACCTCCACAGTGTCCAACACTTTAAACAACTCTGCTCTGTAGTAATCCACTGCTTTGCCAGAAAAGCATCTTGAATCTGTTTTTTCAATGGAGTCAATGGACTCAAGAGACTCAACCAATGCTGTTGCTATTTCATACAATGTAGTGTAGCTCTCATCATTTCTCTTTTCTTGAAGAGATGATCGCACACAGTCAACTGCACCCTGCATACCAGACACAGTCTGAGTTTTTTTAAGTGCAATATTTAGGCATTCAAGGTCTCCAACAACAGCAGAGGCAAGTGTGAGGCCCAACACAGTCTTACCTTTACTGAAATGCTCAAACAAGCCACTGGCAGTTGTAGCTGACATAGATCTGCTCTGTGCCATCTCAGAGTACCCACTCGTACTGCCCTAACACAGCTGTGATTGCAGAATGCCGCACAGTCCATCTTGTTGGGCACAGAGGTTTCAGGGTGGTTATTGGTGCATTTTCAGAAGTGGTAATGTTTTTTTTTTTTTTTTTTTTTTTTTTTTTTAAATTTATTCATTTTACATCAATAAAAACAACATTTAAACATACAGTGTACAATATAAAAAGACATAAAATGAAAGGAGGCAGAGAGAAGAAATAATCTTATAGTATCTGCCCCTTTTTTTCCAAAAAAAACAAAAACACAAAAGCAAACTCAATCCAAACTATTAACTAATGCAATGTTTTTCTGGTAATTGAACAAAAAACTTCATTTTTTGACAAAATAAATACTAATAGAGTCGATTCAACTATAGATTTTCGTATTTTGTTAACAACTTAGATTTAATCATTTTTTTAAACACAAGCATAGATTTAGCATATTTGACATTGTTTTCTAAATTGTTCCATAAATCAATTCCCTGTATCGAAACAGTCCGACCTTTCAAACTGGTCCTATACTGAGGTTTTACAAAAATCTCAGTTCCCTTAAGACCATAACAAGACCTTCTTTTGACAAAAAACTTTTGAATGTTTGGAGGCAGTAAGTTGTGTTGAGCTTTATACATAACTAAAGAAATATTATAATCCACCAAATCATAAAATTTCAATAAATTAAGTTGGTTAAATAATGTATTAGATGGATGACAATAAGGTTTTCCTAAAATAATTCTCACCGCTCTTTTCTGTAAAATAAAAACAGGGTTTGTTGTAGTTTTAAATGCCTTTCCCCAAACTTCAACACAATAAATTAAATGAGGAACAAAAATGGTATTATATAACAAATGCAAAGCTGTCTCATTCAAAAAATCTTTAACTTTATACAGTACCGCAGTAGATCTGGCTAACTTAGTTTTTACCGAAGTGATGTGCTGTTTCCACGACAGTTTGTCATCAATTATCACACCCAGAAACTTCACCTCATTAACTCTCTTGACTTCCACACCATCAATTTTTAGAAAAAGATCCATATTCTTTTTTGTATTACTAAATAGCATGTAATTTGTTTTTCCAAGATTAAGTGATAGCTTGTTTAATTTAAACCAGGTTTGTATTTTTGCAAATTCCATTTTTATCAACTCAGTCATTTGTTCGAGGTCACTACCAAAATAAAAGAAGGTAGTATCATCAGCAAACAATATACAATTCAGCAGTTCAGACACTTTCACTAAATCATTTATGTATAAAATAAACAACTTTGGTCCAAGTATCGAGCCCTGCGGGACTCCACAAGTAATTGGACAGAAATCAGATTTTGTATCGTCAACATACACAAACTGTTTTCTGTCCGTCAAATAACTTTGTATCCACTGCAGAGCTCGCCCTCTAATACCATACCTGTTCAGTTTATTGACAAGAATAGAATGGTCAATAGTGTCAAACGCTTTTCTTAAGTCAACAAATAAACTTATGCAGTGTTGTTTTTGATCTATGGCTGTGGTGATTTTTTCTGTTAATTCCATAAGTGCCATTGATGTGGAATTTTTTGCTCTGAATCCATATTGGCTTGCACTCAGGATGTCGTGTTTGTCAAGAAATTTATCCAATTTGTTTGCAAATACTTTTTCAAGAATTTTAGAGAATTGAGGTAACAGTGAAATGGGTCTATAATTGTCAAAAACACCTTTATCACCATTTTTAAAAATAGGGATCACTTTAGCAATTTTCATATTATCAGGAAATATGCCCTCTGAAAAAGACAAGTTGCATATGTAAGTAAATGGTTCAATGACCTGATGTATTATATTTTTTACAACCACCATATCCATGTCAACCCAATCCCTAGACCTCTTGTCTGCAAATTTTTCGACTATTAAGAGTATTTCCCTATTGTCAATTTCTTGTAAAATCATAGTGTCTCCACAGTCTTCAATCAAATAGTTCACGTTTCCATCGATACATGGGATTTCATTGGCAAGATTTGGCCCTATATTCACAAAATGGTTATTAAATTCATTTACAATTTCTTTTTCATCTCGTGTTTCTTCATTGTCTTTCATAAAAAACTGTGATAAGGTCGTATTTTTTGGGCGATTTTTCAAGACACTGTTTAAAACTCTCCAGGTTCCCTTCATATCACCATGTGTTTTATGTAATAAATCACTGTAAAATTCTCTCTTTTGTCTTTTTAGAATTCCTGTTAATTTGTTCTTGTATCTTTTATATTTAATCTCCGCCTCAGGAGTTCTGCATTTCAAGAAACAAGAATACAGATAGTTTTTTTTCTTGCATGCATTTCTTAAACCTGTTGTCATCCATGGTTGATCAATGGAACGTGCTCTCAATTTGTGTTTTTGCACACAATTTTTTTTGTACAAGACATCCACGATATTCATAAACGCATCATAGGATTTGTTTACATCAGTCACGTAAACATCTTTCCAGTTTTGTTTGCGTAGATCATCTTTTAATTTATCTAATGCTTTTTGTGATGTATTTATCACTATATCTCTTGTTTGTTTTTTTGTTGTCTGTGTAATGCTGTTTTCTGTATTATAAATTGTGAAAATTGGTAAATGATCACTCAAATCGGCAATCAAAATACCACTTTTTAAATTCTCATTTGTTAAGTTTGTGAAAATATTATCAATTATTGTGGAGCTATGAGTTGTTATTCTGGTTGGATTAGATATCAATGGAAATAAATTTAAACTGTACATGGCATGTGTGAATGCATTAATATTGTTTGAATCAGTCTGATTTCCCAAGTCAATGTTGAAGTCACCACACAAGAAAATTGTTTTGTTTCTGCTCTTTTCTAATAACTCCAGGATTTTATCAGTGAATAACTCCATATTTGATCCAGGAGATCGATATGCACAACTTATTATGATGTTTTTGTCTTTTGTATTTACTATTTCGATTGTTATCATTTCCATTGAATTGTCTACCACTATGGACATGTCACTAATTAATTTGCATTTTATTTCACTATTAATGAATAGAGCAACTCCTCCACCTTTTTTCTTTTTATTTCTGTTCATATGATAAAGGTCATAACCTTCTATGTAAGCATTGTTTATGTTTTCATCATTTAGCCATGTTTCGGATAGGGCTATTATTGTAAACTTTTTATTTAATTGCTTCAAAAAATCTGTTATCTTAGATAGATTTGCATTTATACTTCTGCAATTGAAGTGGATAATGGAGAGACCACCATCTGATACCTCAATTGTGTTAAACTGTTCGTCATTATAGTATTTACTTTCTTTTGTAACAGGAAGTAAATTGTTTACAATTTCGTCTTCGATATTATATATTTTGAATTCTGATTCTTCGCCCATCATAGTCATTTAAAGTATTTGACCATCGGATTTTTGATATATGAATGTAGTTGAAAATTTTACTATGTAGATACTGTTCTTGTCAAAAGTTCTAAGTTCTTCCAAACTTTTCCAAGTCATTTAATTCTCTTATTATTTCAGGTGTTGAGTCTTCCTGTTTTTTAATCCATATTTTACCGTTTTTCGTCCACGTAGATACTAGTTTTCAAACATTGTCTTGAATTTTCCTGACTGACCAAATAGAATGCCCAACTGGTGGACCCAAGAGAGGCAGTCCCGGATTAGTGTGGAAGCTAAGCATCACGCCTGCGTTATAAGATTAACACAGTGTGGGCCAGTGTACATAAAGGGCTAGTGGCTGCTGCTTCCTCAGTAAGGCCTGTGCACCTGTGTATTTTCCTGCCATGTTTGAAGCACCATCAGAAGTCTGACCACGAAAGCCAGACATGGGCAGAGTCTTAGCAATACATCTGCTACTACCTTTTAATACCATGGCCTGTTGTGTCAGATACTTCGTAAAGCCCGACAAACTCTTCATGTGGGATAAGGTCATGGTCCACATAGCGCAGACAGACACTCTCTTGTTCAGTGCCACAAATATCCTGTGTTCCATCAACAATGACTGAAAATTGAACAACAGAATTGGACCTGATTTCATCTGCAATGCCTCGAATTATCAAATTTGCCATGATGTTTAGAATTTCATTCTGTGCTTGAGGGCTTGTGTAAATTGTGGTAGGCTCTGTTAACCACTTCAGCAAAATAGGATCATCCTCCTCAGCCCTAAGTCTGAGAAGTTCATACAAATTGCCACTTTTATTAGTGTTACCTCTAAAGCACATATGTGACTGGCCGTGGCAAAACCAGGAACAAGTCTCCCCTGGGTCATTTTGAGTTATTTACAGAATCTGAAAGTGTGGGTTCTAAGCTATCCGATGATGCCAAACACATGTCGCTCAAAAAAAAAATGAAGAAGATACAGCCATTTCAATGTTGGCAATCTGCAAATAAGATTAGGGAGAAAACAGGCTTCAAAGTTTTAGAAGAATGTCCCCATTCCAGAAGCATTACCTGGGGGTGTTAACAATTGCTGGTCATTTACATTAATTTGCGTTAACCCAACCCCCAGAACTGACTGTCAACACAGACTCTGCCTAGGAAGGTGTGCAGAATTTCAGCTTTGCTGGCAAATAGGGGTATGAATCTCTCAGTGTCTGGAGAATTGATTTGATTCCGATTTTTGGTATCACGATTCGATTCAAAATCAATTTTTCGATTCAGAAACAATTTTTGATTCAAAAATGATTTTTCTATTAAAATTGTCATAAATTTAGTTTCAGCTTTGTAACTGACAAGCTGAAAAGAATAAACAACAATGTAAACAAATGGAGCATTTATTTAAAACAATAATTTTAAACTGAGAATATTAAACAACAATGTAAACCAATGGAACATTTATTTGAAACAATAATTTTAAACTGAGAATATTAAACAACAATGTAAACAAATGGAACATTTATTTAAAACAATAATTTTAAACTGAAAACATTAACAACAATGTAAACAAATAGAACATTTATTTAAAACAATAATTGTAGGTTCTGTACTTTATCAAAGTTTTTGAATCATTTGATATTCATACCAAAAATACAAACAAATAATACAGGAATGCATTAAATGCTGTAACTTGAATTACCAGTACTGTATTAGGTTAGCTTAGTTGCCTGGATTCCTCTAAAACAATAAAATAAAAATATAGGAACAAATAATTCATCCATCCATCATCTTTAACCACTTCTTCCTTTAAGAGTCATGGGGCTCACTGGTGTCCATGTCCAGTCATCACTGTGCGAGAGGCGTGGGACACCTGGACAGGTCTCCAGTCCATCACATACAAATAATTCAAAATATACAGACAAAAACAGACTTCAGCCTACCAAAGTGTAGTAACCTTTAACTCAAGCATTATAAGAGGGGGACAATAATACTGTCATTGCTGGTATCACTCAGCCCTCTGTGAATAGCAAACAACCATCAGGGTGCTAACGATCCATTGTTAGGCTGATGGTCCTCCTTGATCATGTGAGCAGCTGGTTTCGGCTGTCATCAGCCAACTGGTTGATCCACTGTGAGAGGGTGTTAAGACTGAGCTGAATACCAGACTTAGCTTTTTTAGATTTTTGTACCTGGATTATTGAGCATGCATCAGGGTAAAATTAAACATGTTTAAAAATTGATTCTGGAGCATTTAGAATTGATTCTGAATCGCCAGGACTAAGAATCCAGAGTCTTTGAAAAATCTATTTTTTCCTACACCCCCTACTGGCAAACTTCCTTTTGATCTTTAAAAAAATAACATTAATACAAAGAATTGTATTTTATGTTATTGTGACATGTTTTACACATTAATAATGTTGATTGTTTTGTTACAGCCCACCCCAAAAAACAAGGGTCACAACTAGTCAAGTCAAGTCAATTTTATTTATATAGCACAGTTAAAAGGGTCCCCGGTTCAAATCCCGGTCTGGGGGCCTTTCTGGGTGGAGTTTGCATGTTCTCTCCGTGCATGCGTGGGTTTTCTCCGGGTGCTCCGGTTTCCTCCCACAGTCCAAAGACATGCATGTTAGGCTGATTGGTAACTCTAAAATTGACCCTGGGTGTGAGTGAGACAGGTCCCTCTTGTAAATGAGTCCCCGTGGCTCAACGAGGCTAGCCTGTATAAATAAAGCTTGAATGAAAAAAAAAACAGATAAACTGTTATCAAGGTGCTTCACACACACAACATAAAAGAGGTTTAAAAATTTAATGAACAGTATCACACACCAATGGTAAAAATTATGATATTAACAGCAGTAAAAGTATAATAAAAATGGTGTTAAAGGTACAGGACAGGAATGCACTTTATAAAGTTGATGACACTGGAAAAGTTTGTATAATAGCTGAAGATGTTGAGTAAACTCAGGAGATGCTTATGTTGCATCTAGGTTAGACAGGGGGAAAACAAAATAAAATAAGGCTTTACACACACCAAGCTCCTGCACAGACTTATTTTAGATGTCACACAAGGTGTTGGTGCTGGACATGATCATCAGGGCAGAAAGGCCTTATCTTTGTTGTAAGTCTTTTTTATTAAGCTTTTGTGGGCTGGTCGGTTTCCATCCATCCATCCATCCATCCATCCATCCATCCATCCATCCATCCATCCATCTATCCATCCATCCATCCATCCATCCAAATAATGTATTTTAAAGAAAGAAAGATAAGATTTCTTGTTTCACCAAATATATATTAACATGAAAAATAAATTCTAAAGATAATCTTACATAAAGATAAACAAAAACATTTTAGAGCAAAATTATCTGGGAAAAACAAGGCTATTTTAATTAAACATGCTGCTCCGTTCAGCTTTTTTATCATGATGACAGCCAGCTGACAGCAGCTGACAGCTGCGTGAGAACAGCTGATCCATCCCATTTTGACTGCACATTTTATCTTTTCAAACGGCCAGATGAATCTGCATAATTGGTGCACCATTATCGTGCTTTAAATGTTAGTTTCTTTGCTGCGATTTGTAAAACCTAAGCCAGTCAAACGCGTGTGATTGCGCAATGTGCTGCTGGACACAGACCATGGCTGGAGACACGGAGCCGAGTGGCTCCAGTGGCTGGAGCGCATTGCGCGGTGATTATGCGTGTCTGCTTTGTCTAATGAAATAAAGATAGTGTCAGGATTGGCTCCCTCTGCTGGTCCTTCATGTAATAATTATGTTCAGTTTGCCCCTGTGTCTTAGAAACTGTTTTGGCTCCCTCTGCTGGTCCTTCATGTATGATGTTCAGTTTGCTCCTGTGTCTGGATACTGTTTGATTACTCCCCAGGTGTTTTGTGTTCCCATGATTAGTTCCTCCCCTTTATATTCTGGGCTCTCCTGCTTCTCAAGCAGGGGAGCATTAATGCCTCTTATCAACAGGTCCTGTTCGCGCTCGTTCGGGCTCGTTCGTAACTAGTTAACAACTAGTTATGGGGTGTACCCACAGGGTCCTGTTCATGTGAAACCGGTCCTATTTTGGTGCCTGCCTCACTGAGGTACAAAGGTCTGGTTCTTGTTGGGTCCAATTATGACATCAGCACAGTGTGGTCTCTGATTGGTCAGGGGGCGTATTCCTAGGTCAGAGGGCGGAGATTCAGTCTTCTCCAGTAGGTGGCGGTATGCACCTGAACGTTGTTTGCAATCCGCCAAGAAGAAGAAGAAGAAGAAGAAGAAGAAGAGTCTGTCTTCCAGGAAATGCAAACTGCCCAGCCAACAGTGGGAGGGAGACTGGCCTTGACACAGCCACTTCTCTTCTGGAGTCTATAGTAGATGGTGAGTGTTTTATAACTTTAAGCATATTTCCAGTGAGTCATGCAACTCTCTGAGCGTTTTTGGACTGAAAAAACACCAGAGACTAGCTTCAGCAACAGCCGAGAGGCTTTTCTGAAAAAAGAAAAAAAAAAAAGATGGAGGGAGGAGCGGCCCCTTTCTCTGAAGAAAAATACCTAAACAATTATTTGTTTAATTATAGCAGAGACGTGTCTCAGTCTAACGTTTGCTTAATAAATATACTTTAATGGTCCAATCAGCTTTATTTAAAATAGTTTCGCGCTTGGTGCTCCGTGAACAGAGGACAGAGAACCACGCGCGCGCAGAGGGAGAGAACCAGGAAGGAGGAATGCACTCGTTCTCCTCTGAAATTTAACAATAAAAGTACCTAAACATTATTTGTTAGCTCGAAATTATAGCAGGGATGTGTCTCAGTCTATCATTTGCTTAATAAATGCACTTTAATGGTCAAATTCGCCAAGGTGCTGCAGCTGTTTTGATGGTTTCAAGCAGAGAGCAGAAAGGTTGGGAAAGTATGGCAGGCCGTTTGAGTCATTAATAGCGAGTGAAGATTGTCAGTCATCCAGGACATGGTAAATTCTAAAAAGTGCAAGGAAGAAAAAAAAAGTCTAAAGTATAGTATAATAAAAAAAGTCCTACTGTTTTTGTCTTGAACTTCTTTGAATTTATCATTATAGCCACATTTTCATATTACGTGATACAACTGCCAACCTAATGCCATAAACTGTTACTACTCTGCTGCAATCAAGTACAGTACAGTACAGTACTTCTGTTTTTGTTTTTGTTTGGTTCAGTCAGAATAAATGGAAACCGTCACATCTCAGTCCAAAAAGGGTTTATAAATATGGGAACAAATCTAGAAATTTGTCACTTAGGCCTATAGGCCTGTATTAATGTGTAATGTGTATCATTTCAGGTTAATCAGTCAGTTCCTGTACAGTATAAAGATCCTCTAAAGCCATGGGTGTCCTTGGAGAAGGATGGGACAAGTAATGTGTGGTCACTGCACAAGTATGTCATGACACAAACACTCAAAACTTGAAAATTACAGATAAAAGCAAAGGATAATGTTTAGAGGAGATTGTAACAATAATTTTTTTGTTGTTTGTCAGATGGGGATGTGAAAACAGCCAGACAGACATATGAGGCCATCGCTGAACTGCAGCATCAGTTTGTGACTCCAGACATCAACTGCAGCCGGACACACCTCAGAGCTTCTCTGGACGCTCTCCTGTACCTGCTGTGACTATGGTGTTTTGAAAATGAAATGCCCACATTGTGTCGAAGATGCTGGAGTCCTCTGTTCCATAGTTTAAAAAAAACAGTCCTGCATTGACAATACAAACAGGTTCTATGAACTAAAGCAGACGTCCCACAGGTACAAGCTCAGTTGTTTGTGATGGAGCAGGACTACTGTGACTTCATGGTGTGGGTCTGGGTCAGATGACTTTATTCAGAGGATTGTGTCTGATGGTGAGTTCTTTACAGAAGCAGTGAAAAATGTAGAAATGTTCTACAGGTCAGCATTTTTACCTGAGCTATTGGCCAAATTTTACTTTTAATTATTGTTACATGTTTGGAGCAGTCAAACTAACACAGGATTAAAGCACATCGTTAAGATCCCAGTGATGATATTTTAAGATTATATTTCATACATAACTGCAGATTTAGTAATATGTTTTTCTGTTTCTACAAATAACACCAGTCTTTCATTTTTTTAAACTGTTACAATTTCATTGACATGTAACATTTACAGTATTCAAATAAAGATGCTTTGATATTTTGATTGGAATTGATTGATTACATATTGTTAAGTTTACAGTATATTACAAATGTTTTAGAGTTTGGAACACACTTGTTGATCAACTGGGACAATGAAGGAGCGCAGATTTTTTAGGACACATGCCACTTGTCCAAAGTAGTGTACTCCACCATCATCAATGTGTGTATATACTGTATATATAAAAATATATACATGTGTATATATACTGTATATATGTGTGTATATGTATAAATATATATACGTAACGTATATGTGTATATATGTATGCATGTGTACATATATGTGTATATATACAGTATATACACACAAGTATATATATACACATATGTATATATATACACACATGTATATACATATATATGTACACATAATTGTGTATATATATGTACAGTACACTACACACATATATATATAATAGGCATGTATGTGTGTATGTGTACATATATATGTATGTATATATGTATATATATACACACGTGTGTGTATATATATACTGTATATGCATAAATATGTATATACACGTGTGTGTGTGTGTATATATACTGTATATGCATATATATATATATATATACACATATGTGTGTGTGTGTATATATATACACACAAACATACTGTATATATATATATATATATATATATATAACATGTTTGTATGTATATACAGTACAGTATGTATATGTATATATATACACACACACATACATACATACATATATATATATATATATTATATATATATATATATATATATATATATATATATATATATATATATATATATATATATATATATATATAATGTACCTGAAAAAGCCACAGGCAAAGCAGAATGTTCAAAAAAGAAACAAGATCATCCATTTTGGTTGTGTGTTCTTATCCAACTCTTCTTCTAATGCGCGTTAGTGGTGGTTAGTAAAGAGCTTAATGTAGCACTAGCACCACCAGCTGGTTAGGAGCGTTGATATTAATGATCCACCCATTGCAGGAGAACTACCCGCCCACTGTAGGAGAACTTCACGCCCAGTAAAGGGGTCCTAAGCGCGCAGTGGGTACAGAAATAAACTGGTCCCATAGGAACTGGCCCAAACAAGCCCCAATGGGACCTTACAGGAACCAGACCTGTGGATAAGAGGCATAAGTGTAATGCCTACACCAGCATGGTCGGATGTCCTGTTCAGTTAAGTACCTTGTTTTTGAGTTTTTGTAAATTAAAATACTGTTTTTGATACACTCTTGGAGGTCTTGCTTGCACTTGGGTCTCAACCACACCCCGACCGTGACAGAATGCTCCCCTCCATGAGAACCAGCAAGCAGACCTCCATGAGACCTAGTTGGCAGACTTCACTGGGTTCCAGCAAACAAACCTCCTGAAGACCCAGCAAGAGTTTTTTTTTTTTTTTTTCCCCTCTCTTTTTATGTGTTTTCTAAAAGGACTGTGCACCAAGAGGAAATGGAGTGGGCAAGAGGATCAACTCACTCTTACCTGGCACACTTCAAGATGGCTTCATCGCCCCCTAAGTAGACGTAGATGGTCCTGTCTCGGGGGAGTCCAGGTGGACGCCTCCCATGGTTCCTGACGTCGAAGATGGTTCCTGACGTCGAAGATGGTTCCTGACGTCGAAGATGGTTCCTGACGTCGAAGATGGTTCCTGACGTCGAAGATGGCTCCTGACGTCGAAGATGGCTCCTGACGTCGAAGATGGCTCCTGACGTCGAAGATGGCTCCTGACGTCGAAGATGGCTCCTGACGTCGAAGATGGCTCCTGACGTCGAAGATGGCTCCTGACGACGAAGATGGCTCCTGACGACGAAGATGGCTCCTGACGACGAAGATGGCTCCTGACGACGAAGATGGCTCCTGACGACGAAGATGGCTCCTGACGACGAAGATGGCTCCTGACGACGAAGATGGCTCCTGACGACGAAGATGGCTCCTGACGACGAAGATGGCTCCTGACGACGAAGATGGCTCCTGACGACGAAGATGGCTCCTGACGACGAAGATGGCTCCTGACGACGACGAGGGTCCTGGCCTTCCTTTTTGAACTTTTTAGTATTTCACAGTTTTAGTCTTTGTGTTTATTTGTGTTTAGTTTAGTCTCTGTGTAGTTCTTGTGTGTTTTTGACTAGGCCAGCCGTCCTTGCGGTTCCTCCTTCCTCCTGCCCTGGCCTTTTGTGGGGGGGAGTTCTTTGGGACGCCAGGGGGCGTCTTTGAGGGGGGGTACTGTCAGGATTGGCTCCCTCTGCTGGTCCTTCATGTAATAATTATGTTCAGTTTGCCCCTGTGTCTTAGAAACTGTTTTGGCTCCCTCTGCTGGTCCTTCATGTATGATGTTCAGTTTGCTCCTGTGTCTGGATACTGTTTGATTACTCCCCAGGTGTTTTGTGTTCCCATGATTAGTTCCTCCCCTTTATATTCTGGGCTCTCCTGCTTCTCAAGCAGGGGAGCATTAAGTGTAATGCCTACACCAGCATGGTCGGATGTCCTGTTCAGTTAAGTACCTTGTTTTTGAGTTTTTGTAAATTAAAATACTGTTTTTGATACACTCTTGGAGGTCTTGCTTGCACTTGGGTCTCAACCACACCCCGACCGTGACAGATAGTGGATGGATGGATGTATTATGTATGGATGGAAACTGATTTGCTTGCGCACGCAGTAGAAGCTTCTCTTTTTTTTTTTTTCTCGGGTTGGTCGGAAAAACAGCTGACAGCTCTGACGCTTTGATCGGCTTTATTTTATTATTTTCCTTGTTCCTTGTTGTGTCCACTGGGCGATCTATAGATGTTAAGTAGCCATGTGCTTCTTTCAAAGCTGCACGTTATTGGCCGAAGCCAGTAACAAAGCTCTGATACCAGCCAAACAAGTCCCGCATGTTAATCAGCTGTGAGGGTCCCCGCCCCCAGTACGCAAATCACTGCGGCTTGGTTTTACTCTGAAAACAAACGGATTTCTAACACAAAGTTTATCAGTTTAAACACTTATAAAGTGTTTTTTAAAGCATGGGATGGTTTCTTCACAACTTCAACTGGTACATTTTGCAAAACGATTTTCACTAATTTCTCAGAAGTTGAAGGTTTATTGATTTTTTTCTCAGTTAGAGCTGTGCCGACTTGTTCCTGGATTTGGAGTGGCTGGTCACATATGTAAAAGTCCCGGCCCACGGGCCAGATCCGGCCTGCAAATTAATTATGGCCCCCTGGATGATATTTAATTACTATTAGAAACGGCCCGCAGGCCACAGCCGCCCGCTGGTGTTTTGCATGCACAAACACTACATTCCCCACAATGCAACGGTAGTAGGGATGGGGCCAATCCGATCCGGAGTCGTGTCTCATGAACCCAGAGTAATAAGACCCGCCTCACGTCACATTCAGGAAATCCATTTCTTAGTTTACAGCCAACTACAGCATGCGGACGGAGTGAGTAGCACTGTAGCTAACAGCTAGCCAACTTTTCATCGTAACAACCAATTTTTCATGGTAACATGTCCGCTGTGTGGAAGTATTTTACACTAAACATCACAAGACAGCAACGTGCAATGTCTGCAGAGCCACAGCGCCACATTAAACCACGGTCAAGTTAGTTTTACGTGGGACATTCGAGCTTCGGGGCTTCAGCGGGACGCCATTCTCACTGAACCGAAACAGGGAGACCGACCGTGGCCAGGTGCGTCCAGTCCGACCCGCTGTCTCACTGTCTCGTAGGAGGGACAGGCGGATGGCAAAAAGATGGCTCACACATAAGGATAATTATTTAATGAAGTATCACACATACAGTACATACATGTTTCACCTGACAAAAGCATAAACAGCATTGAGAATACACAACCTACAGATGTGGAAAGTAACTGTGGTAACGGACCATGAACCTCTACACCTCAAAGACTATTTAACAACAAACAGGAGAAATGAACACTTCAGTTCTGTGTGACCTCGGAGGTGGGGCGGCTGTGGCTGAGTGGTTAGAGCAGTCGTCCTCCAATGCAAGAGTTGGGGGTTCGAATCCACCAGTAGTCACATGCTGAAGTGTCCCTGGGCAATACACTGAACCCCTCATAGCCTCTGATGTGTGTCCCATCAGTGTATGAATGTGCTCTAAAGCACTGATTAGTCTCTTTAGAATTATTTGTTCAATTAGCTTTGTAGAGATCTAGTGCTGTTTGAATGGGTAAATGAGGGCACAGATTGTAGAGTAAAGCACTTTGAGGATCTTGAAATAAGATAGAAAGGCGCTATATAAGTACAGTCCATTTACCATTTTACTTCTGGTGGGTCTTTAATAGGTCATGGGACAAATCCTGTACTGGGTTATTGAGTTTGTGGTAACTCATGTAAGGGATCTTTAGTGGGTCAGTATTAAACTGACACACTTTACCTTAATTGATTACTTATTCAGATTGAATGGTAATTCACGGATTATTTTCTTTTTCAGGTTTACCAAATATTTCTGTGATCATTTATGATGGATGGAAACATAAACCCATAAAGTGACAATGGAAACGTTGATTTAGTCAGTATGCCAAAGACACTACCTTTTATTTAAAATAAATCAACTAAAATTAACGCCAATGTACACTTGATTGATTGATTTCAATTTCTTACAAATTAAACGCATCAGCAAATTTAATTATAACAACAGACATGAGTAATGTTGACAACAATACTTTCTATCTGTAGGTTTTTTAGCTTAAAATGTAGTTACCAGCTTAGAATGAGATAAAAGAAGAGGTTTAAGAGGAATAGATCAAGGATGGAGAGATGGAAGTTTTTTTTTATATATATATATATCTGGTTAGGATGCCTCCTGGACGTCTCCCTGGTGAGGTGTTCCGGGCATGTCCCACCGGGAGGAGACCCAGAGGAAGACCCAGGATACGCTGGAGGGACTATGTTTCTCGGCTGGCCTGGGAACGCCTTGGGATTCCCCCAGAGGAGCTGCTCCAAGTGGCTGGGGAGAGGGAAGTCTGGGCCTCCCTACTTAGGCTGCTACCCCCGCGACCCGACCCCGGATAAGCGGAAGAAAATGGATGGATGGATGGATGGATATATATATATATTTTTTACATTTTTGGGCGCTAGTGGCCTTTATTGGAGAGGGAAAGGGCGAAACGGAGACACCACTGAAAGAAGCTCGTCGGGTCTGGGACGTGAAAAAGGGTCAGTAAAAATTGTCACTGGAACAGTTCAAAAAGACGAAGGTGTAATCTTGCATCATAGTTGACCATGGTTAGGTCCACTACACTCACTAGGGGCAAGCAAACGCCACTTGTTAGGTGAAGCATATGGTGTCAGGTCATTTTAGCTTCATGTATAAGTAGCCTAATACTACAGTAAAGTTGGAGTTTAACCTCAACAATGACATAATTTCATCCATATTTTGACGTTGTGACATGATGTAAACATTATTCAGCTTGCAGGAATTACATTACAGTAATACAGTATATATTGTTTGCTTTCCTGATCAGCGAGGTAATCACAAGGTGCGTGACACGCCCTCACTGCAGCCTACCTACTAACAGGGTCTATTGAACTGGTCCCAGAGTTTGGGTATTACCTGTAACTATGTGGGACCGCTCCGACTGAAGGCTGTTAATGGGAGAATTCATCTGGATAATTCACCTCCTAGCATCCACAAGCCACACCCCTTTTCACACCTTGCACCTCCCTCCACCTCAGCAGCCGGGGACCGGAGAGGTTAGTACAAGGCAACTTGTGTTAACGGAGGCTCCTCCCCTGTTTAAGCTCGCAGTTGTTACCGATCCAGCTAATTTTAGGATCCGGGAGATTGGACCCTGGGGTATTGTTTTAATATAACCTTGGTGCTAATTTTAATCCTTAAAAACCTCCTAATATTTGATGTTATCTTTGTGAACCAAACTTACATTTCCATGGACAAGTAGTTGATGAATAAAAGTCGAGAATATTACATTTTGTTTGCTTTAATTAATTATTTTGCGGGGACGGATCAGCATTACAGCACAACAGTACAATTAATTAATATGATTATAGGTAAAGAAAGAGTAATAATTCATGAAATGGCTCTTCTGACTTGATGTTAAGCTGCTCGGTCTGCAAGGAGTCCTTAAGAGTGGTTCCTTTCGGTGTTCCAGCTGGAGAGATACGGGGAGTCTCCTCTTGATGTCACATAGTTAACACTCACAGTTCTCATCCAGTCTTTAAGGACCAGAATTAGAGCTCTCATACACCGGTAAATTCCTCATCCAGCTTTATGAGCCAGAGTTTAGAGTACACTCTCACAATTCCTTCTCATCTGATTTTAAGAATCAGAGTTAGAGTAGTCTTTTGCAATCACACGTCTCACCTGACCTTATGGATCAGGATTTAGTTTTACTTAAAATCTTACCCAGTGGATGTATCTCCCCAAAGCCCTTAGTATCCTCCGGCAACCTCGAACAATTAAGTCACTAAAAGAATTAAACTCCCTGTCGGCTATTCTGTCCGCAATTTGCTTAATTTGATTTAAATCTTGCCGAAAACCAGGTCCAGTGAAACGTCTCAAGGCATACTTCCTTTCAGGATTTCTGGAAATCCATAAGTAAAACCCAGAGCAGTTCTTTCACTCCCCGAGGAATGAAACTTGTTTCTGACTCCCTGCTGGTCTGATCTGAAGGAGCAATTTTGGCTCGTCCTGGCTGTCTGGGTAAAACACTCCTCTATCTCTCCTCAGAGCTTGAGAAAAGAAGAAGAGAAGTTTCCCTAGGACGAATGATCCTTCTTGTCAGCACTGAGTCAATCTGGGCCACGCCTTGGTCTTCAGTGGAGCAGCTCTGCTCCAAACTAACAGCTACTTGACAACTGGTCGGCAGCTCCTGGACAGCCTCGTCCTGTCTGAGACAGGGCGGTAATATACAATCTGGCCCCCACCTTCTGGAGAGAAGGAGGGGGGAAATAGCAGGTCTCTGATTGGCTATGTCTACAGGCTTTGTCAGTCTCTGGGCAAAGCTGCAACTCTGTTCTATTTCTGCTTGAAGCTACATGTTCCCTTATTAGGAAATGAATTTGCTCTTTGCTCGAGGCCGGCTGAGTCACGAGGGCAGAAGGATGACACAATTCTGGTCAGCTAGTTTCCCCACTTTTTTCCAGTAAGAGATCACAAGTTATATTTTTCAGCACGTGTGTTGCAAGAGATTACTTTCTGTCATAAAACACCTTTAAAACATAGTAACACAACCCATTAAAATGATTAAAACTGATTATAATAAAATCACATATCAAATGATTATATTGGTTAAAATCATATCTCTAATGATTGTATTAGTTAAAACCATGTATCACACTTGATTGTATTAATTAAAACATGTATCACACTTGATTGTATTAATTAAAAACATGTAAAAGTTAAAACAAGTTTTTGTATCCATTTGTCCCTTATGCTCTCTGCTCTGAGCTCAAAAATGTTTGCGTGTGAATGTGTGTCTGCTCATTGTGACTCACTCTGGCTTCCTGCCTAACTCTTTCACAACTTTTAACGGTTAAACTTAAGACACAGTTGACTTCTCTTATTTATCTTAACCTCATAACTACAGTGTCCACTATTTAATAATAATAATAATAATAATAATAACAATAATAATAATAATAATAATAATAATAATAATACTTTATTTATAGAGCCCTTTAAAACAACCAAAGCTGCAACAAAGTGCTGTACATAAAATCAAGAACATTTAAACACATAAAAATAAAACAGTTGTTAAAACATTAAGATCAATAAAAACAATAAACAGTGCAGAACAAATTCAGTCTGTGTTAAAAGCCAGTGAGTATAAATGTGTTTTAGAAGAGATTTAAAGCCAGTGAGTATAAATGTGTTTTTAGAAGAGTTTTAAAACTGGACAGTAAAGGAGCTTGTCTGACGGGAAGAGGGAGATCGTTCCACAGTCTTGGAGCAGCAACAGAAAAAAGCTTTCTCCCCTCTGAGCCTCCGTTTGGATCTCGAAACCTCCAGAAGCAGCTGATCAGCTGATCTGAGGCACCGAGCAGGAGAGTATGGGTGAAGCAGCTCAGAGAGGTAGGATGGAGCAAGACCATTCAAACTTTTAAAAACAAATAAAAGAATCTTAAAATGAACTCTAAAATGAACAGGCAGCCAGTGGAGTGAAGCCAGAGTGGGGGTGATGTGCTCCCTCTTATGAACTCCAGTTAGAAGGCGAGCAGCAGCGTTCTGGACCAACTGGAGACGTCTGAGGGAGGACTGGCTGACTCCAAGGTAAAGAGCGTTACAGTAATCCAGCCGAGAGGTGATGAAGGCATGGATTACTGTTTCCAGCTGCTGCTGTGTAAGGATGGACTTTACCTTAGCCAGCTGTCTGAGGTGATAAAAACTGGTCTTGACCACCGCTCCAATCTGGGAATCTAATTTAAAATCACTGTCCATTTTAAAACCCAAGTTAGAAACTGTTTTCTTTACATGTGGTGCCAGAGGGCCCAGATCAACAGGGCAAGGTTCACAAGAGCCACTAGGACCAAACACCATCACTTCTGTTTTCTTTTCATTAAAATTTAAAAAGTTTAAAGACATCCAAGCTTTGATGTCTTCAAGACACAACAGAAGTGGCCTGATTGAGGAGGCATCTTTCTTTTTTAGTGGCATATAGATCTGACTATCATCGGCGTAACAATGAAAAAAGATCCCATGCTTTCTGAGGATTGATCCTAATGGAAGTAGGTAAAGGGAGAAAAGCAGGGGACCTAAAATGGAGCCCTGTGGAACCCCAAAACACAGAGGAGCAGTGGAGGATTCAGAACCAGCTATGTTCACAGACATGGTTCTGTCTGCCAGATAGGACCTAAACCAGCTCAGTGCAGTACCACAGATACCCACTTGGTGCTGTAAACGTGATATTAAAACGTTATGGTCCACAGTATCAAAGGCAGCGGTTAGGTCGAGCAGGACAAGAACCACATGCTCACCAGAATCATTGAAAATAAGAATGTCATTAAAAACTCTGACTAGAGCTGATTCTGTGCTGTGGCAAGTTTTGAAGCCAGACTGAAAAACCTCCATTATGTTATGCTCATCCAGAAAACATTTCACCTGTGAATATACATTTTTTTCTAATTTTTTTTTAAATAAAAGGCAGCTTGGAGATGGGCCTAAAATTAGCTAAGACAGTTTGGTCTAGGCTTTTTAAGCAGGGGCTGCACAACCGCATGTTTAAAACTTATTGGGACAACACCTGAGGACAGACTGCTATTGATAACAGCAAGGATCACCTGCCTGATGCTGGAAAAAACCTCTTTTAACAGACGAGGGGGGACAAGGTCACGAGGGGAACCTGATGGCTTAATATGGCCGACCACATCCTCTAAAAGGGTCAGAGTCACTGGTTCAAATCTATCGAACACAGCCAGGCAGGGGACCAAGCAGGAGGGGTCAAAAGCAGGGGCTGAAATAAGGGCCCTTGTGGTAACAACCTTATTTATAAAAAACTGCAGGAAGTCATTACAGAGTTCAGTAGAGGCTTCATGGCAGACAGGTTGTGGGGCCTTCAGGACAGAGTCAATAGTTTCAAAAAGGACACGCAGGTTGTTGTGATTGGACGTGATAATTTAGATCGTATAGGCTTTTCTAAGGTTTTAAACAATCATTCTTTTCTGCTCCCTTGCAGTTCTCACTCTGCACTTCCTCTGCATGTTTTGTGTGAGCGTGCATCTGTGTGTGTGTTTATGTGTGTGTGTGTGAGCCTGAGTGTTGCGTCTACAGGGCCTTATCTGTGCTCGTCAGCTGCACTCGGGGACAAGTTCAGACAAGTACAGAATACATCTGATTATAAGTTTGCCTATAATAATGCTTTGTGTTGGTTTTGAGTCAAACAATAAACTCGCTCTCCTTGACAATATATATATATATACTGTATATATATATATATATATATATGTAGTATATATATATATATATATATATATATATATATATTGTAGTAATATATATATATATATATATATAAAACAATAGGGTCAGTCTCAATAAAACAATTAGTTCATCTGCATGAGAGATCGGTTATAAAACCAAGTAACTAACTTGATTAATACACAATTCTCTCAGGAATTACACAAATAACATTTCATGGAGTTTGACCATTTGAAAAAACAAATAATTTGATTGGTTTTGTGGTGCACCTAAAAATGCCACCACAATATTTTGTTTTCTAATAATTGTAAAATATTTCCATGTGCAGTTTATCCTATTTTCTAAAAAAAAAAAAAATATATATATATATACAAGTTATATTTTGTTTGTGGTTCGGCATGTTAGTCTGCCTGCATTTATAGTGCTTTCCTGAGGTGGGGACAGGAGCAGTAATGAGGAGGCGGAACCTTTGTTTGGGGGGCGTTGCTTCCAGGTTGGTTTTGGGATGGATTTCCGGTTAGCCTCTAACGCAATCTGGATGTGAACCACAGCGCTACGGTCGTCTTTACTGACTTCTATTTTATCATCCTTCAGATTGTGTGTCATCACTGTTGCAGCAGTCCTGACACTCGGGACCTGTAACAGATGGGTTGGTTCTGTCCACTTATTGCAAAACCAGTGAACCAGTATTTTAGAACCAACATCTATAGTCCAAATTATGATCTAAGGTTTAATTAGTTTGTTTTTAAAGTACAGTATTCTTAAGAAACTAGGAGCAAATCATGGTTTGGGAACTTGTTGGAAAAGGTCACAGAATATCTTTTACAAAATACAAACAAATTTTAATTGGGTGTTAAGATACCAGTTGCACCTCATGGCCTATAAGTTATTTTAATATTTTCAGTCAGAAAGTTTTCACTTCTGTGTGGATTCTCATGTGTCTGTTTAAACTGTTCTTCTGACTAAATCTTTGTCCACAAAGTTCACAAGGAAACGGTTTGTCTCCTGTGTGGACTCTCATGTGTGAGTTTAAACTTGTCTTCTGATTAAATCTTTGTCCACAAAGTTCACAAGGAAACGGTTTGTCTCCTGTGTGGACTCTCATGTGTGAGTTTAAGTTTGTTTTATGACTATATCTTTGTCCACAAAGTTCACAAGGAAAGGGCTTGTCTCCTGTGTGGACTCTCATGTGTCTGTTTAAACTTGTCTTCTGACTAAATCTTTGTCCACAAAGTTCACAAGGAAATGGTTTGTCTCCTGTGTGGACTCTCATGTGTGAGTTTAAACTTGTCTTCTGATTAAATCTTTGTCCACAAAGTTCACAAGGAAACGGTTTGTCTCCTGTGTGGACTCTCATGTGTGAGTTTAAACTGTTCTTCTGATAAATCTTTGTCCACAAAGTTCACAAGGAAACGGTTTGTCTCCTGTGTGGACTCTCATGTGTGAGTTTAAACTTGTCTTCTGATTAAATCTTTGTCCACAAAGTTCACAAGGAAACGGCTTGTCTCCTGTGTGGACTCTCATGTGTCTGTTTAAACATGACTTAAGACTAAATCTTTGTTTACAAAGTTCACAAGGAAACGGCTTGTCTCCTGTGTGGACTCTCATGTGTGAGTTTAAACTTGTCTTCTGATTAAATCTTTGTCCACAAAGTTCACAAGGAAACGGTTTGTCTCCTGTGTGGACACTCATGTGTGAGTTTAAGTTTGTCTTATGACTATATCTTTGTCCACAAAGTTCACAAGGAAAGGGCTTGTCTCCTGTGTGGACTCTCATGTGTGACTTTAAACTGTCCTTCCGACTAAATCTTTGTCCACAAAGTTCACAAGGAAACGGCTTGTCTCCGGTGTGAACTCTCATGTGTGAGTTTAAATTTGTCTTCTGATTAAATCGTAGTCCACAAAGATCACAAGGAAATGGCTTGTCTCCTGTGTGGACTCTCATGTGTGAGTTTAAACTTGTCTTCTGATTAAATCTTTGTCCACAAAGTTCACAAGGAAACGGTTTGTCTCCTGTGTGGACTCTCATGTGTGAGTTTAAACTGTTCTTCTGACTAAATCTTTGTCCACAAAGTTCACAAGGAAACGGTTTGTCTCCTGTGTGGACTCTCATGTGTGAGTTTAAACTTGTCTTCTGATTAAATCTTTGTCCACAAAGTTCACAAGGAAACGGCTTGTCTCCTGTGTGGACTCTCATGTGTCTGTTTAAACATGACTTAAGACTAAATCTTTGTTTACAAAGTTCACAAGGAAACGGCTTGTCTCCTGTGTGGACTCTCATGTGTGAGTTTAAACTTGTCTTCTGATTAAATCTTTGTCCACAAAGTTCACAAGGAAACGGTTTGTCTCCTGTGTGGACACTCATGTGTGAGTTTAAGTTTGTCTTATGACTATATCTTTGTCCACAAAGTTCACAAGGAAAGGGCTTGTCTCCGGTGTGAACTCTCATGTGTGAGTTTAAATTTGTCTTCTGATTAAATCGTAGTCCACAAAGATCACAAGGAAATGGCTTGTCTCCTGTGTGGACTCTCATGTGTGAGTTTAAATTTGTCTTCTGATTAAATCGTAGTCCACAAAGATCACAAGGAAATGGCTTGTCTCCTGTGTGGACTCTCATGTGTGAGTTTAAACTTATCTTTTGACTAAATCTTTGTCCACAAAGTTCACAAGGAAATGGCTTGTCTCCTGTGTGGACTCTCATGTGTGAGTTTAAACATGTCTTCTGATTAAATCTTTGGCCACAAAGTTCACAAGGAAATGGTTTGTCTCCTGTGTGGACTCTCATGTGTCTGTTTAAATGTGTCTTCTGATTAAATCTTTGTCCACAAAGTTCACAAGGAAACAGCTTGTCTCCTGTGTGGACTCTCATGTGTCTGTTTAAACATGACTTAAGACTAAATCTTTGTTTACAAAGTTCACAAGGAAACGGCTTTTCTCCTGTGTGGACTTTCATGTGTGAGTTTAAATGTGCCTTCTGACCAAATCTATGTCCACAAAGTTCACAAGGAAAAGGTTTGTCTCCTGTGTGGACTCTCATGTGTGTGTTTAAACTTGCCTTCTGACTAAATCTTTGTCCACAAAGTTCACAAGGAAACAGCTTGTCTCCTGTGTGGACTCTCTTGTGTCTGTTTAAATTTATCTTCTGACTAAATCTTTGTCCACAAAGTTCACAAGGAAACGGTTTGTCTCCCGTGTGGACTCTCATGTGTGTGTTTAAAAGTGATTTGAAAGTAAATCTTTTGCCACAGTCATCACAGCTTATTGATTTTGGTCTTGCCTGGACTTTCCTGCATGACTCTACACTTTTCTTCTTTCCAACACATTTCTTATTGAGCAGACATCTTGAAGACTTCACTCCTGAATGACTTGTCATGTGTCTTTGAAGAGTCCGGTTACTGACATACTGCTTACCACACTCAGAGCAACTCAAAGATTTGTTGACAGTTTTTACCTCTGATTCAGGAGCCCTGCTCTCCTTCCAGTCTTTCATACTGTCTTCATGTTCTGATTCAGAGTCTGATGAGTTCTTTAGCAGAGAGTCAGGATCGAACATTTCATCATCCTCTTCATCGTCCTCATTAAGGTAAATCTTTGAAGAACTGGAACTGTCTTTGTGAGTCTTTAAATCTAGGTTCCTGGTCAGTTTGTTTTTATCCTCCTCACTCTTTAAAGGAACTGTAGTGACAAAAATCCTCATATTGGTCTCCTCCATATTGAGTTGGTCTCTCACCAGATTGGTCCAAGGATCTTCTCTTCCACTCTATGATAAGAGGCTCTGGGTCCTGCTGGTCCACATCAGGCCTTCAGTCTTGAAGAACTTCTTTTAATCAGCACCAAACATAGACAGGAACCACTGAAACACATGAACATTAAGGACAATGTTACATCAACACACACAAGTGCATGTGCACACACACACACACGCACACACACACACACACACACACACAGACAGACACACACACAATCCTCACAATCCTCATCTTCTATCTGCATATATCTTGATAATACCAGCATATTACTACAAAAGAACAATTTTAAACGCAGAAAAAAAATACATTTTGTTAGTTTGTTCTGAACAAAGGACCATCTGTGATAGTTTATTTTAAATAGATTCATTTTGAATTTATTTATTTATTTTATTCATTCATTTTATAATAAAAATACACAAAACAAAACAATCAACATACTGATAACAAAACAAAAACAAAATATAAAATGAAAGGCGGCAGATGAAGAAAAAATCTTATCATATCTGCCCCTTATTCTCTGATAAACAATTCAAACAAACAGGTTCCTCTGGGGTCTAAGCCCGCATATTTGCAGGCATGACGTCATGCCTATAAATAGTCTCTTTAAACAACACACACCGCATGTGAAGTGTTCCATTCAAGTCTGTTGGACAGCAGAGACTCCAAACTTTATAAAAGTAGTGTTTTTATATTGATTTTGTTTTGTATTTACTTCAAAATACAACCAGAAATATGACAGATAAATGTTACCATATTTCTGGGCGCATGTTACACGTGTGGAGAGCAATCAGTTGATATTTTATCACCAAAAAGTCAATGAATTCAAAATGAAACTCATATTTCAGATTTACATGAACACACCACATTTGTTCAGCAACCAATCAGAAACGTTTTTCCTCCATGTTGTCTCCTGATCAGAGAAACACAGAAACAGCGTTTGGGGGTGGAAGAAACCCAGCACTGTTTACAGGTCAGTCTTTAGCTGTTTTATTTGGTTTTTTGATGTATTAGTGTGCATTAGTGTGTGTGCAGAGTTTTGTAGTAGGTTTGTGGTGTGTTTGTCAGAATGAAAGGGGGAAAAAAACAGAGAATTTGTGATGAGATACTTGTTTTGACACATAGTGTAAATAGTGGTTAAAAAACGCATGGGAAATTGTCCACTTTATGATGTAAAAATATGCATACTAATTTGTTTTTTACTAAGTTTGTACACAAGTTCTTAAAGTATACCAATGAAATTTTCATTTTAGGCTGTCAAACAGGTTTGTTAAATATTTTTGTGAATTTCATAGTAAACATATCAATATTTTACTAACACAGATTTCATTTTTTTATGTTATTTTTGCTCCAATGTGATAAAGCACTTTGTCAAAATGAAACAAAGACTGTAGAATCATGAAGCTGAGTCACTGGTTGACTTTAAAAGCGGTTTAAAGACTTTTGTTTTTAAGCAAGCCTATTCTGCCTCCACATGATTTTATCTTTTATCTTGGTTGATATCATTATTGATTTTACTTGATTTTATCACTTGTTTTATTTATTTATTTATTTATTTATTTTTTAAGCAGGCCTATTCTGCCTCCACATAATTCTGTCTTTAATCTTAGTTGATATCATTATTGATTTTATTTGATTTTATCACTTGTTTTATTGTTGTAGCACTTTGAGATTTTTATTAATGAAAAGTGCGGTATAAATTGAATTTATTATTATTAAAAATGTATTATTTGCTGAAAAAGATGATACCAAATAAGGCAAGTTAAATAGTTTTTATGATGAAAATATAAGGTTAAATTCAAAATTATACCAAAACGGACATTTAGACCTCAGACCTGCTAGGGTTAAATACAAAAAAGAAGAAATGAACAACTCATTAACTTCCCAAATCACAGAAATTACTATTTAAACTCACTTCAGATATATATTTTTAAACAATTTAACCTTGACCATTCTTTTAAATATTGGCATTGATTTAGCTTCTTTAACATCAGTTTCCAATTCATTCCACAACCCAACGCCCTGAATTATGTAGACCTTCCCTTCAAACTAGGGGTGCACCGATTTCAATTTTATGGCCAATCACCGATTTTTAGAAAGTCTGACCTGCCGATTCCGATTTTGGCCGATACCGATTTTCAGGTGTGAAAAGGTCAAAATGTACCTTAAATTTTCCCATCTTACTTTATTGTAAACAAAGTGTAACTATAAAAAAATCAGTTCATTTTACTCTTTCACTTGTTACATTTTAAATTAATTTTTATTTTTATTTTCATTTAAATTTTTAAAAACAAAACAAAAAAAAGATAATGCAGCATGTGTAACATTTTCAAGTCAGTGGGTAATAAGAAATAACACTTGCACAGGTAAGTTTGTCCTCACAGACTTATTCCAGTCCCTTTTTCATTAGTGGCAGGTTTTTCTTGATGAACAAAAGTAATTCTGCTTTGTCACCAGACAGGCGACTTCTTTTCTCATCTACTACATGTCCAACCAAGCTAAACAGGTGCTCGCTTTCAATGCTTGTGCATGGGGCAGAGAGGTAGGTTCAGGCAAGATGAGGGAAACAATTTTCATTAATCCTCCAGTAGACCAATGGGTCCTGGCTCCTTTCAACAGGAACCTCCGATAGGTAGTTCTGTACCTGCATAGCTGAAGGGCTGGCCAGCTGTTGCTCCTTTTCAATGTTCTCCTTTAAGATTTCATCTTGAACTACAAACAGTAGACTACACCTTTTTGCTGCAGATTCATCTCAGGAGGCCCCACTTCAGAGAATGTTCCTGCAGCAGGTGTGCATCTGGTCCCCCCCTCTGCTGAGAAGTAGTGATTCTTGTACCTTGTTTTGCATAAACAAAGAAAGATGGGTCAATCATTGTGTTTTGTATACATTAAAAGTTTTTTTAATTGCATGTAAATAAAGAAATGCATATAAATGCATTTCTTTATTTACATGCAATTTAAAAAAACATTTAAATTAAAAATAAACATTTCTTGATTGAAATTTTCAATAAAGAAATTTTTATTTTAAATTTAATTTAAATGTTTCTTGAAATATAGCAGTAGGTTGTAATTGTGACTAAAATAGAATATTCACAGTTACTTACCTTGGTAATTCTGCTTTGTCACCAGACAGGCGACTTCTTTTCTCATCTACTACATGTCCAACCAAGCTAAACAGGTGCTCGCTTTCAATGCTTGTGCATGGGGCAGAGAGGTAGGTTCAGGCAAGATGAGGGAAACAATTTTTATCCACCCTCCCTGGGCTGCCACCTTACCGTGGTGGAGGGCTTTGAGTGTCCCAATGATCCTAGGAGCTATGCTGTCAGGGGCTTCATGCCCCTAGAAGGGTCACCCAAGGCAGACAGGTCCTAGGTGAGGGACCAGACAAAGTGCAGCCCAAAAACCCCTATGATGAGTGCAATAAATGGACTAAGTTTTCCCTCGCCCGGACGCGGGTCACCGGGGCCCCACTCTGGAGCCAGGCCCGGAGGTGGGGCACGCTGGCGAGCGCCTGGTGGCCGGGCTTTTACCCATGGAGCCCGGCCGGGCACAGCCCGAAGAGGAGACGTGGGTCCCCCTTCCCATGGGCTCACCACCTGTGGGAGGGGCCAAAGGGGTCGGGTGCAATGTGAGATGGGTGGTGGCCGAGGGCGGGGACCCTGGCGGTCTGATCCTCGGCTACAGAAGCTGGCCATTGGGACATGGAATGTCACCTCTCTGGTGGGGAAGGAGCCTGAGCTAGTGTGTGAGGTTGAGAGTTTCCGACTAGAAATAGTCGGACTCACCTCAACGCATGGCTCTGGCTCTGGAACCAGTTTCCTTGAGAGGGGTTGGACACTCTTCCACTCTGGAGTTGCCCCTGGTGAGAGGCGCCGAGCAGGAGTGGGCATACTGGTTGCCCCCCATCTTGGTGCCTGTACGTTGGGGTTCACCCCGGTGAACGAGAGGGTAGCCTCCCTTCGCCTACGTGTGGGGGGACGGGCTCTGACTGTTGTTTGTGCCTATGCACCAAACGGCAGCTCAGACTACCCACCCTTTTTGGAGTCCTTGGAGGGGGTATTGGAGAGTGCGCCTCCTGGGGACTCCCTTGTTCTACTGGGGGACTTCAACGCTCACGTGGGCAATGACAGTGAGACCTGGAGGGGTGTGGTTGGGAGGAACGGCCCCCCTGATCTGAACCAGAGTGGTGTTCTGTTATTGGACTTCTGTGCTCGTCATGGATTGTCCATAACGAACACCATGTTTAAGCATAAGGGTGTCCATATGTGCTCTTGGCACCAGGACACCCTAGGTCGCAGTTCGATGATCGACTTTGTTGTCGTCTCATCTGATCTGCGGCCGCATGTCTTGGACACTCGGGTGAAGAGAGGGGCGGAGCTGTCAACTGACCACTACCTGGTGGTGAGTTGGCTCCGATGGTGGGGGAGGATGCCGGTCAGACCTGGCAGACCCAAACGTATTGTGAGGGTCTGCTGGGAACGTCTGGCAGAGTCTCCCGTAAGACGGAGCTTTAACTCCCACCTCCGGGAGAGCTTTGAACACGTTCCAAGGGAGGCGGGGGACATGGAGTCCGAGTGGGCCGTGTTCCGCGCCTCTATTGTCGAGGCAGCTTATCGGAGCTGTGGCCGCAAGGTTGTTGGTGCCTGTCGTGGTGGCAACCCTCGAACCCGGTGGTGGACACCGGCAGTGAGGGATGCTGTCAGGCTGAAGAAGGAGTCCTATTGGGCCTTTTTGGCTTGTGGGACCCCGGAAGCAGCTGATAGGTACCGGCAGTCCAAGCGGCATGCGGCTCGGGTGGTTGCTGAGGCAAAAACTCGGGCGTGGGAGGAGTTCGGAGAGGCCATGGAGAATGACTTCCGTACGGCTTCGAGGCGATTCTGGTCCACCATCCGGCGTCTCAGGGGGGGAAAGAGGTACGAGACCAACACCATTTATGGTGGAGGTGGCGTGCTGCTGACCTCAACTCGGGATGTTGTGAGTCGGTGGGCGGAATACTTCGAAGACCTCCTCAATCCTACTGGCACGTCTTCCACTGAGGAAGCAGAGCCTGGGGACTTTGGGTCGGGTTCTCCGATCTCTGGTGCTGAGGTCGCCGAGGTGGTTAAAAAGCTCCGCGGTGGCAAGGCTCCGGGGGTGGATGAGATTCGCCCGGAGTTCCTTAGGGCTCTGGATGTTGTAGGGTTGTGTTGGCTTACGCGACTCTGCAATATCGCGTGGACATCGGGGGCAGTTCCCTTGGATTGGCAGACTGGGGTGGTGGTTCCCCTATTCAAAAAGGGGGACCGTAGGGTGTGTTCCAACTATAGGGGGATCACACTCTTAAGCCTCCCTGGTAAGGTCTATTCAGGGGTTCTGGAGAGGAGGGTCCGTCGGATAGTCGAACCTCGGATTCAGGAGGAGCAGTGTGGTTTTCGTCCTGGTCGTGGAACACTGGACCAGCTCTACACCCTCAGCAGGGTCCTGGAGGGTGCGTGGGAGTTTGCCCAACCAGTTTACATGTGCTTTGTGGACTTGGAGAAGGCATTCGACCGCGTCCCTCGGGGGGTTCTGTGGGGGGTACTCCGGGAGTATGGGGTACCAGGCCCTTTGATAAGGGCTGTTAGGTCCCTGTACGACCGGTGTCAGAGCTTGGTCCGCATTGCCGGCAGTAAGTCAGGCTCGTTTCCGGTGAGAGTTGGACTCCGCCAAGGTTGCCCTTTGTCACCGATTCTGTTCATAACTTTTATGGACAGAATTTCTAGGCGCAGCCAAGGTGTTGAGAGGATCCGTTTTGGTGACCTTAGAATCGCTTCTCTGTTTTTTGCAGATGATGTGGTCCTACTGGCTTCATCAGTTCGTGATTTACAACTTTCACTGGAGCGGTTTGCAGCCGAGTGTGATGCGGCCGGGATGAGGATCAGTTCCTCCAAATCCGAGGCCATGGTCTTGAGCCGGAAAAGGGTAGCATGCCCTCTCCGGGTCGGGGAGGAGGTCCTGCCCCAAGTGGAGGAGTTTAAGTATCTCGGGATCTTGTTCACGAATGAGGGAAAACTGGAGCGTGAGATCGATAGGCGGATAGGTGCAGCGTCCGCAGTGAAGCGGGCGCTGTACCGGTCTGTCGTGGTGAAGAGAGAGCTGAGTCAAAAGGCAAAGCTCTCAATTTACCGATCGATCTACGTTCCCACCCTCATCTATGGTCATGAGCTTTGGGTTATGACCGAAAGAACAAGATCTCGGATACAAGCGGCTGAAATGAGTTTTCTCCGCAGGGTGGCTGGACTCTCCCTTAGAGATAGGGTGAGAAGCTCAGTCATCCGGGAGGGACTCGGAGTAGAGCCGCTGCTTCTCCACATCGAGAGGAGCCAGTTGAGGTGGCTCGGGCATCTGGTTAGGATGCCTCCTGGACGCCTCCCTGGTGAGGTGTTCCGGGCATGTCCCACCGGGAGGAGACCCAGAGGAAGACCCAGGACACGCTGGAGGGACTATGTTTCTCGGCTGGCCTGGGAACGCCTTGGGATTCCCCCGGAGGAGCTGCTCCAAGTGGCTGGGGAGAGGGAAGTCTGGGCCTCCCTACTTAGGCTGCTACCCCCGCGACCCGACCCCGGATAAGCGGAAGAAGATGGATGGATGGATGGACTTACCTTGGATCCAGAATAGTGGTCAAGATGTACAGGGGCTCATCATGCTCAATGTTGATGAATCTTCTCACAACATCCTCCAGCAACGTAGCTTTGGCTTTACCTACACCATGGTCTGTGCTGGCTTGTTTCTCCAAAATCCGCTGAGTGCAGTGATGGCTGGGATTACAGTTTAAGAGTACTTGATTACGTTCGAATTGTTCGTCAATCCACTGCAGTAAAACTTAACATGGACATTAAAGGTATACTATGTAGTTTCTGCAGTACCCTGGGACTTAGAAAAATTTTCAGCAGGTGAAATCATTCTGCTCCCTCCCCTCAGAGCCATATATGACTCTGAGGGGAGGGAGACAGTCCGTTCTCTGGTGAACTTGAGTTCTGCAGCTCCGCCCCCTGCTGTGTGTCTGCTCGGAGTGCTTCGATATTGTGTGATTATATGTTATAAAACCTTTTAAAAATATAATAAAACCATAGAGCACTTGTCCAACATCACAAAAACCAACAGAAATAGCAGAGGTTCACGAAGCAACGTTGGACAAAATTAATTCGCTTGTGATTTCCTCATGTCTGTGCGCAGGTTTGGAATGTCTGGAATGCTCCGCCCACACTCCATGTCCTGTCTGCGCTGCAAAGTTCTGTGATTATATGTTATAAAAACCTTTTTAAAAATATTATAAAACCATAGAGCACTTGTCCAACATCACAAAAACCAGCAGAAATCAGCAGAGGTTCACGAAGCAACGTTGGACAAAATTAATTCGCTCGTGATTTCCTCATGTCTGTCAGCACAGGTTTGGAATGTCTGGAACGATCCGAAGCGATCACTTAACTTTTGGCAAAAAATAAAATAAAAGTCCAGCTCTGGGATGAAGAAGGGATATTTAATAAATTTGTGTCACATACAAAACAGTCCTGCATCGCTTTGCAATCCTTTGAATGAGAACGAGCCGCAGCGCTGAGGCTGTGACAGGCAGGGGCGTGGGTTGGGGCGTGACAAACAACTCTGTTTTGATTGGCTGGTCATTCTCTGGGTCACTCTGTGTTTTCAGTGTTTTTATAAATGCTGATAGAGAAGCAAGGGGACTATAGTTTTTTTCAGAGATTACTTTGTCTAATATCAGTTTGTCAGTAGATAGTGACAGAGTGAAGAAATATGTTAAAAATATATTGTTTGAAAAGTTACAGACTACATTACAATGTTACATACCCTAGCTTTAAACTTACATCAGAAGTCCAGATGTCTGTTGTAAAGCTGAGAGTATTTTTATTAGCTTTTAGCAGGTTGCGGGTGTCTCTCAAAACGTGGCCGAACATCTCCGGTACTGAAACATCAGAAAAATATCTCCGCCTCGGCATATCGTGGACTCACGTGCTTCATTAAGCTTCTAAACCTTTGTCCTCAACGACTGAAAAGGGCTGGTCGTCTAATGCCACGAACTCCATCACTTTCCTCGTGGTAGCTTTGCTCTTTTAGTTGCTCATAATAGTTAACAGCGGCTGTGAAAACCACCGACTGGTACTTTGATAGCGCTAGCTTTAGCTTAGCTTAGCTTGGTTGCTTGCTTCAAACGTTGCATACTTGGCTGCGTGGTGATTTCTTAAATAACGAACAAGTTTGTTGTATTAAAGGTTTTTGTTGTGGCTCCACCACGACTTACTTCGGCTTTACACAAGTTTAGATCTTTGGCTCATTTTAAAATAGTAGAACTTCCAAACAAACAACATGGCTGCTACGAGTGACCTGTGTTGACTGTTTAACACGCATGTGCAGACGTGACCTGGTGGGCGGGTCTGTTAGTCAGCCCCCTCTCCGCCCCCCCCGCCCCCTCTCTCACAGCAGAGAAAAAAGGGACAGCGGCTGATTTTCAGACCTTTGCAGCGATCGGTGGATAAAATCGGCTTCTCATTTAATGATTGGCCTATCACCGATTTCCTCAAATTAAGGAAATCGGGGCCGATCGATCGGCCGGCCGATTTATCGGTGCATCCCTACTTCAAACTAGTTCTATACTTAGGCTTCACAAACATGTCTGTGCCCTTAAGATTATAACAACTTAATCGTTTAACAAAAAATATTTGAATATTCGAAGGCAGTGTATTTGTGTGTGCTCTATACATCATTGACAAAATGTTATAATCCACCAAATCATAGAACTTCAGCAATATCGTATTATAAAATAATATACTTGATGGATGACGATAATGTTTTCTAGTAATAATTCTAACAACTCTTTTCTGCAAAACAAAAATAGGCTTTGTAATTGATTTACACGCCATTCCCCAAACACCAATACAATAAATCAAATGTGAAACAATAATTGCATTATACAACAAATACAGTGCCTTTTCATTCAATAGATCCTGTCAATCAACCATGATTTTGATAATTGGATCCAGCCCTTATGAGAAGCTGAATAGGCCTAGATTCACATAAGGTTTCTGTTGAATGAAGTGTTGTCCAGGCGAAGACTGGACTTTGTACCTTTTATGGGACCATAAAACGTACCTGGCCGAGAGCTGGTTGCAGAAAATTGAAATTAGTGTTTAACTAAGGTTGATTCATGTTTATCTCAGACAGATCCCATGGAAACGTAGATAGATTCCATGGGAACAGATGGGTTATTTCTAACATTAGAACAAGAGGAGCAAACACAGAGCATGTCATAACAGCACAAAGGAGGAGAAAGGACAATGAGAAAGAAGAGATGGTTTTTACTTTGAATAAAAATATAATCCTGTAATCCTTTGATAACAACACAATGAATAAGGGTTTTTGTTAACTTGTTTTGAGATGATTCTTTTTAACAAATGAACTATGTCTCTAAATGTGTTATGATTCTAACAAATGTATGATGAATCTTATGGTTAATGTGTGGCCGTTAAAAGAGGAAATGGAACATATGTGTAATCGAACCGTGAAGGTGATTGTCCTATGCTTAGCAACGCCAGAAGCTTTGAGCAAAAAGGTTTTTATTACCTAATAAGGAAAGAGAGATAGTTCAAAGTCAGAAATGAATAAGGCCTGCCTCCTCAATGGAAGTGACCATTGAGGACCAGGTTCCTTCCCCCTCTCTCTCTGGTAGAGAGAGGGACTGAAGTGTTATAAAAAGTGCTGATTCGGGCTGTTGAACGCTGATGTTCAACCTGAAGTCGAGGCCACCAGAAGCTGACGACTGATCTCGGAAGAAGGCGAAGAAGACTGCCCAGCTGAACCAAGAAGGGTGCCGGTGATCCGTAAGGGAGAACTCAGCTCTTACCTCTTGGCCAAGGGGTTTGAGGGAGCATATCCCTTCAGAACTCAGCCCGGATCAAAATACCTGATCCCTCTCTTCAGACCAGCTGAAGGCACGCAGAGGCGAGCCTCACCTACGAAGGTGAGGAGATTGCTCTTAGTATTTACTTCAGGAACTTCAGAGTCCCTGACAAAAAGTTATGCTAAGAGACGCTTCTCCAAATCCCGCCTTAGTCGAGAACTTAATTCAAATTAGATTAACAGCAGATAATTTAGCTAACAAAAAGCCAAGTTGCATTTCCTATTTGATAATAATAATAATAATAATAATGAATTCAATTTATAATGCACTTTTCATTAATGAAAATCTCAGAGTGCTACAAGGTGCAACAGAATTAAATGTCAATAAAACAAATAATAAAACAATTAAAATCAATAACAGTATCAGCTAAGATCAAAAGTAGAATCATGAGGAGGTAGAGTATGCTCGGTTGAAAAGAAAGGTCTTCAAGCCGCTCTTAAAGTCAACCACAGACTGTGGGGCTCTCAGACAGTCAGGAAGAGAGTTCCACAGGCGGGGGGCAGCCACACTGAAAGCCCGGTCTCCCATGGTCCTTAATTTGGTTCTCGGAATGTGAAGGAGATTACTGTTCTGTGACCGTTGCGAACGGGTGGATGAGTATGGAATAAGAATATCCTTCAGATAATCCGGTGAAGTTCCGTGTAAGCACTGATGTGTAATGAGAGCAGTTTTGTTGATTTGATTGCTCAAAGATTTAGGTGGTTGTTTGAGTTCAAGGACAAATACCTTTACTGGATAAGGATTTAGTTAGAGGATAGTGAGGGTTGAGAAGATCTGAGAAAACGAAGACAAAAAAGAAGATGACGAAGATCTGAGAAGAAGAAGACAAAGAAGAAGATTCATAACTTGTCCTCCCCCGAAGAGACCTGAGGGGGAACAACTTCCCTAGAATCCTCTCCTTAAGAAACTATCCCACATCAAGACCAAGACTCCATCCAGTTTAATGATCCTTATATCTAAAATCTGTATTTACTCAAGTCAATCATTTGTATCGCTATGTTATAACGTTGTTCCTTTGCAAATTTATCCAAATTATAGAGCAGAGCAAAACGAAAACTCTTGTCTCCAGCTTGATGAATTATGTTCTGGATTCCTAAAATAGCTTGGTTCAAATTAATAACATCTTAAATAGGAGGTTTTAAAAGGTTAAACATTAGCACTGTGAATAAAATCAAGACATCGCCCTAGGGTCCAACCTTCTGGATTCTAAAGTTTACTGGACCTTTAACAATTACAAAGCTCACCGGAGAGAAGCTACCGTTAATATTAGTTTCTTTACTCCAACCTCTCCAGTCCCCTGCAGCTAAGGTGGAAAGACGAGTAAAGTGAAAACAGGACAGAGACTAGTAGATGGAGGTAGTGAACCGTCCAGTTGAATTCTCTCATCAATAGCCTTAAGTCGGAGCTGTTCCCTGCAGATACAGGTAATACCCATACTCAGGGACCAGTTCGAGAGACCCTCTTGGAAGGTAGGCTTCAGTAAGAACCTGTTACGACCATCGTGACTAGCTTGCTGACCCACAGAGCAAGACAATCCCTAACTCTATAAAATATTGCAATAGATTTAGATATTTTCATCTTAACAGAACTTATGTGTTGTTTCCAAGACAATTTGTCATCAATTATGACACCCAAGAATTTCACCTCATGAACTCTTTAAATCTCAGAGCCATCAATTTTAAATGAAACATCAATAGATTTATTTTTATAACTAAATATCATATAACTAGTTTTATCTAAATTCAATTATGGTTTATTAAGTTTAAAACAGAACTGAACTTTATCAAGTTCAGTCATCATTAATTCCATTGTCTGTTCAATACTTTCAGCAAAACTAAAAAATGTGGTATCATCAGCAAATAAAATGCATTTAAGGAGACCAGACACCTTTACCAAATCATTTATATATAGAATAAACAACTTAGGTCCCAACACCGATCCTTGAGGAACTCCGCATTAGGGGTGGGCGATATGGCTCAAAAATTATATCGTGATATTTCAAAGTATATCACGATAACGATAAATTTCGTGATATAACCCAAAAAAAATAAAAATAAAATAAAATGTATTTATTTGACAAAATTAACTTAACATGTTTCTTTGCAGTATTATATTCTTCTTCTTCTTCTTCTTTCGGCTTTTCCCTTTTCAGGGGTCGCCACAGCGAGTCATTCTCCTCCACCTCACTCTGTCCTCTGCATCCTCTGTCCTCACTCCAACTACCTCCATGTCCTCTCTAACTGCATCCATATATCTCCTCTTTGGTCTCCCTCTTTGTCTTTTTCCTGGCAGCTGCATTTCTAACATCCTTCTACCAATATACCCACTGTCCCTCCTCTGGACATGTCCAAACCATCTCAGTCTGGCCTCCCTAACTTTATCTCCCATCCTTGTCACTCCTAAGGAGAACCTCAGCATCTTCATTTCTGCCACTTCCAGTTCTTTCTCCTGTCTTTTTGTCAATGCCACTGTCTCCAGACCATACAACATAGCTGGTCTCACCACTGTCTTGTAAACTTTTCCTTTGACCTTTGCTGACACCTTTTTGTCACAAATCACTCCTGAAACTTTTCTCCATCCACTCCATCCTGCCTGGACTCTCTTTTTCACCTCTTTACCACATTCCCCATTTTCCTGGACAGTGGACCCCAAGTACTTGAAGTCCTGCACCTTTGTGACCTCTGCTCCTTGTAGCCTCACTGTTCCACTGGCCTCCCTCTCATTCACACACATGTACTCTGTCTTACTACGACTGACTTTCATTCCTCTTCTTTCAAGAGCATACCTCCACCTCTCCAAGTTCTCTTCCACTTGTTCCCTGTTCTCACCACAGATCACAATGTCATCTGCAAACATCATAGTCCATGGGGATTCCTGCCTGACCTCATCTGTTAGTCGGTCCATCACCAGAGCAAACAAGAAGGGGCTCAGAGCCGATCCTTGATGCAATCCCACCTCCACCTTGAAGGTATCTGTCACTCCCACAGCACATCTCACCACTGTCCTGCTGTCCTCATACATGTCCTGTACCAGTCTAACATACTTTTCTGCCACTCCAGATTTCCTCATGCAATACCACACCTCTTCTCTTGGTACCCTGTCATATGCTTTTTCTAAATCCACAAACACACAATGGAGTTCTTTCTGACCCTCTCTGTACTTCTCTATCAACATCCTCAAAGCAAAGATGGCATCTGTGGTGCTCTTTCTTGGCATGAAACCATACTGCTGCTCACAGATAGTTACATCTTGTCTAAGTCTTGCTTCCACAACTCTCTCCCAGATCTTCATTGTGTGGCTCATCAACTTAATTCCCCTGTAGTTGCTACAACTCTGTACATCACCCTTGTTCTTAAAAATGGGAACCAGCACACTTCTTCTCCATTCCTCAGGCATTTTCTCACCCTCAAATATTCCATTAAATATTTGAGTCAAAAACCTCACTGCCATCTCTCCGAGACATTTCCAAACCTCCACTGGTATGTCATCAGGTCCTACTGCCTTCCCCTTCTTCATTCTTTTCAGAGCTTTCCGGACTTCACCCTCACTAATCTTTCCCACTTCCTGGTCCACAGTTTCTATTACCTCCACTCTTCTTTCTCTTTCATTCTCTTCATTCATTAGCTCCTCAAAGTAATCCTTCCATCTTCCCATCACACACTCCTCACTTGTTAGAACATTCCCATTCCCATCTTTAATAAGCCTAACCTGCTGCACATCCTTTCCAGCCTGATCCCTCTGTCTTGCCAATCGGTACAAGTCCTTCTCGCCCTCTTTAGTGTCCAGTCTCCCATATAACTCATTGTACGCCCTCTGCTTTGCCTTAGCTACTTCCCTCTTTGCTCTATGTCCCATCTCCTTATATTCCTGTCTCCTCTCTTCAGTCCTCTCACTGTCATATTTCTTCTTGGCTAATCTCTTTCTTTGAATGGCGTCCTGCACTTCACTATTCCACCACCAGGTTTCCTTATCATCCATTCTCTGTCCAGATGACACACCAAGTACCTTCCTACCTGTCTCTCTAATTACTGTTGCTGTAGTAGCCCAGTCACTTGGAAGCTCTTTCTTACCACCCAGAGCCTTTAACAGCTCGTCTCTGAATTTCTCACAACATTCTTCCTTCTTTAGCTTCCACCATTTGGTCTTCTTCTCTGATTTTACTCTTTTTCTCTTCTTCGCAACAACAGTCATTCTACACACAACCATCCGATGCTGTCTGGCCACACTCTCCCCTGCCACAACCTTACAGTCTCCAATCTCCTTCAGGTTTCCTCTTCTACACAGAATGTAGTCGATCTGCGTACTCCTTCCTCCACTCTTATAGGTCACTCTATGTTCCTCCCTCTTTTGGAAATAGGTATTGACTATAGCCATTTCCATTCTCTTGGCAAAATCCACCACCATCTGTCCTTCCTGGTTTCTTTCCTTGACACCAAACCTACCCATCACTTCCTCATCCCCTCTGTTTCCTTCACCAACATGTCCATTCAGGTCTGCTCCAATCACCACTCTTTCCTCCCTGGGAATACTCTCTATCACTTCATCCAAATCTTTCCAAAATTTATCTTTCTCCTCCTCATCACATCCAACCTGTGGAGCATAACCACTTACTATGTTTAGCATCAGACCTTCTACTTCTACCTTTAGACACATCACCCTATCTGACACTCTCTTCACCTCTACTACATTCTTTGCCAACTCCTCCTTCAGGACCACCCCTACTCCATTTCTCTTTCTATCCACACCATGGTAAAACAGTTTAAACCCTGCTCCAATACTGCGAGCCTTGCTGCCCTTCCACTTGGTCTCTTGGACACATAAAACATCTACCTTTCTTCTCTGCATCATGTCAGCCAGCTCTCTACCTTTGCCTGTCATTGTCCCCACATTTAGAGTTGCAACCCTCAGTCCTACATTCTTCACTTTCCTCCTCTCCCTCTGTCTCCTGACACGTTTTCCTCCTCGGCGTCTTCGACTAACAGTAGTACAATTTCCGCCGGCACCCTGTTTGTCAACAGCACCGGTGGCGGACGTTGTTAACCCGGGCCTCGACCGATCCGGTATGGTTTCACTTTGATGAACTCGCATTATGGTTTTGGCAAGTGTTTTACGTCGGATGCCATTCCTGACACAACCCTCACCATTTACCCGGGCTTGGGACCGGCACAAGAGATACACTGGCTTGTGCTCCCTAGTGGCTGGTTTCTTTGCAGTATTATATAAAATTTTAAAAAACAACAAGGGCTAATTTTACTGAAATTACTTTATTTAGTAAAGTATTTAGTCTCCAAGTAAAACTACACCTGCACTTTAGTTTTTGTGGTTTTTTTTTATATATATATTTTGTGCAGACTTTTTCAATCTAAATAATAGATAATTTTTAAAGTGCAGGTGTAGTTTCCTAAAACAACTAGCCTAAATAAAATTAAGTTTAAGATTTTTTGAGCATAAATGAAACATACAACAAATTATATGTTGCCTTTAAATGAGCTGTAACGTCTACAAGTTGATCAGCTGACCTTGAAACTTGTTTGTGTTTCAGCTTCATCTGTTCATACAGTTTCCTTTTTTTAACTGAACTGTGTCTGATGGAGTGACTGGAGCCGCGCGTGTTTAACAGTTTACAGAGGTGGACACGTTGCACCGCGGCTGCTCGGAGCGGAGCAGAGCGGGGAGGGGGACAGCTGTCTGTGCCTGCAGAGCAGGGGGAGAGAAGAGACGCGCGCGTTTTTTTTTAACATTTTAGCAGTACTAATTAGCGTTTTACACCACTACAGACTGTTGGAGGGGAGGTGCGCAATTGTTTAAAGCGCTCGGGTGTTAAGGGGCGGGGCGCCCTGACGTACTACGTCATTAAATTAGCATATCATGATATAAGTTTTTTGCCCGGGCAAGCTTTTTATACCGGTATTACCGGTAACGATATGATATGGCCCAGCCCTACTCCGAATGTAATAATGCTGTGATCAGAATTCACATCATCCATCTGAACAAACTGTGACCTTTCCCTCAAGTAACTACATATCCATTGCAGCCCCAATCCTCTAATACCATACCTATGTAACTTATCAAGGAGTATAGTGTGATTTACAGTATCAAATGCTTTTTTAAATCAACAAACACACCAACACAGTATTGTTTATGATCAACAGTAGTTGTTACTTTTTCATTTAATTCCATGAGAGCCATAGATGTGGAATTATTAGCTCTAAACCCATATTGACTGTTGGTTAAAATATTGTTTTTCAACAAATTTATCAAATTTAACTATTTAACAACAAAATTACAGTTTCATTGTCATCCTTTACAAATTTTATCACTGAAAATTAACTTGCTCATTATGATGGTTGTTATGTTATGAATTATAATTTTTGATTTTTCTTGTTGCTAAAAATATTTCAACATAAAAACTACACGATTGGTAATAATTCTGGCAAAGTAGGCAAACAAAATCAACAGAATCAATGTGAAAACTGATTTGTAGTTCATATTTGATCATTGCTTTACATTTTTCATACACCAAATAACAATTTAGCTTATCCAAATCCCCAAAACTACTTAGTACTCAAATTAGCAGATATTCATGATTTTTTTCATTCAACCTTTATTTCATCAGGTTAATCTCATTGAGCCTCGAGGACTCATTTACAAGAGAGACCTGTCTACAAACTAAAGAATGATGACAATAGCAACAGTAGAAATTTCCTTAAACAATCAACAATAGACAAACATAAGAGAGAAATACAGATTAAAAAAAAAAATTCTTTAAACAAAATATTAAAATATCAAAACATTATAAGGTAGATGTAGAAAATCAGTAACAGGAACATATCTGCATTGGTTTTTGCTAGGATTCCAACAGATTCTTAAAACCATTTACAGAGGTCAAGGCTGAGAGCTTTAAGACTTTTTGTAAGATTATCCAGGAAACAGGAGCAGAATAGGAGAAGGCCCTTTTGCCAAGTTCAGTCCTCACTGTCGGAACACTGCAGGTAATCATGTCCTAGAGCGCACGCTGTAGCTGCACTCACGCAAAGACATGTAGGAGATGTATGAAGGCAGCAGATCAAGAAGTGATTTAAAGATGAAAATGTACCAGTGGAAAAGTCTGTGTGAAGTTAAAGCTCCCCTGACATCATCTTTGAACTTTCCATA
>JBBPBX010001301.1:0-86092 GCA_038048925.1 Garcialebias charrua
GTTATGTAGCTAGTGTATTTTAAATATAATATAACTAGCATGAAGGCATACCGATGTTTGGGTGGCTTTCGACAGCCTCCAAGTTGCTCCCTGGTCTGGTTCTGCACTTGTAATGCAACTACTGGGTTGGGATACTCAGGGGTGGGCTTTCCATTTACAAAATGCTAAATGACAGATATAAAAAAAAACGATTCAAGATGCTTGTTAAAAGAGAAAATGTTAATTAGCTAGTCAAGTTTATGTAGTGAAACTGACTAAACATGATATCGTATAGGGTTCACAGCATCGAGACCCGACAGTGAACTAATGTAAACATTCGCTAAAGTTAGCTAATGCTAATGAGCTTACTAAACGTAAGAGGGTAATCTTCTAAAAATTATATCCAAAATAATACACAACAATGAATATTAATAATAACCTTTCTTGAAATTATAATTATTACTTCTAGAGCAGGACAGTCACAATGAATGTTTGTCTTACCTTTGAGCATACATACGAATGCTTGTTTATCTTCGAGACATTAAGCTGGGAGTGAGGCCTTCCACACTGTTTTATCCATTGTTGACACCGTTCACAATGAATGTTTGTCTTACCTTTGAGCATACATACGAATGCTTGTTTATCTTCGAGACATTAAGCTGGGAGTGAGGCCTTCCACACTGTTTTATCCATTGTTGACACCGTTCCAGTTGTGTTTTCGGCTTTGGGAAGGGAAAAAACAAGACTCCACCAGACAAACTCTTGGGATACCTGCTGTCTGATTTACACAATCCATAGGCGCATCGCTTCACCATCTTGTAGAATGTCGGACCTAGCTTACATAGCCGGAGATGCTAGTGACGTGTGATTGGACAATGGCCGGTTGGGGCGGGGTTTTGCGAAAGGTCAATTGGGCAGTGCTAACAGCTCTGTTACTAGCCCTCAACTCTCTCTGGTAATCATTGATTCTCAGCTGAACCTCACGAGTGGTCCACTCATGGATGGGCTTACACTTCAGAGTGTAGGATAACTCAGGGTCAGGGCAATATTTTACAAACATGACAGCCACTTCATCATATAGGGTTTCTGTTGTCTTTCCTTGTCTTTGTAGGCCCTCTAGAGCCAGCTCAGCAGCTTTATTGAGCCTAATCCAGTAATCCACTGGGTTTTCTCTTGATCTGGGAAGTGTTGCGTAAAAATCAGCAAGAGGGAGACATGAAGAAGCATCACTAAAATAGTGCAGGAGGACACTGTAGATCAGTTCAGTCTTTTCTGTTACGTCGAGGCCTGGATCACTACGCATAGAAATCCGTACAACATCTCTGGCTTTACCCCTAAGATGACTTACAATCTCATCAGCCTGTTCTTGTACAGAGATGTTCTGCTTTTTGAGGTAAGTTTTAACCATTTCAATCCACTCCTGAATTGAACATGTATCAGTGCCATCACCTCTGTAAGACTGAAGTTCCTTATTTGGTTTGATATGGACAGTTACATTTGGAGTGTCATGTCTACTTGAACCACTCAGGTCTGATGACAACCAGTCATATTTACAACACCAGTAGACATCAGTTTTGTCACAATAGATTCACCAATCTGGGCTCCTAATTGCCCTACAATTTCAGTGAGACTGTTAACATCAATGTTACCGCTAGGTGTAGAAGCACGGGGGCCCTCGTTCCCATTCATAGCAAAAGCGGTACAACCTGGGGTCTGACTTAGATTCACAGAACCTCCTACTACAGTGGCTTGATCTATGTTACTTTTACTGGCAAGAGAACTAAGCCAGGCACCCCTACCCTTAGGTAACATAGGTGTATTAAAGGGATCCATTAAAAAAAACTTTCAAAATATCAATGTACTTGCGTTGTGTTTTAACTTCAAATGACCAGTTTACTATTAAAACTAGAGGTAAAGTTTTCAATTTTTCTGTCCTTTATATGACCAACCACACAGGAAAATTGGGAGCGCAGAACAGGAGAACAGCACAGCATCCACGGCGACTTGCATCAAGCTGGTCTGAAGATCCTGAAGGTCACGGCACCAGTGTGACGATGCTTGTTTTTGGACACACGACAGCACGTCAAAATACTGTTTCTCCAATGTTTATTGGTTCTCCTGCAGAAGACAATAAAATAAACACATCACTTTGTCTTCTGTTTTCTGCACTTCTGGCTCCTTCACAGTGCTTCTCCAGCAAAGTCAGCCTCACAATATAACAGTTATATTTCATTCAGGAGGTTTACAAAGCAGAAAAGTAATATTTTTCTTTTAGAGTAACAAAACATAACATTTTCTAAATATATAATTAAAAACAGTGCAGGGGAGGGGTTTGAGTGTCCCAATGATCCTAGGAGCTATGCTGTCAGGGGCTTTATGCCCCTAGTAGGGTCACCCAAGGCAGACAGGTCCTAGGTGAGGGACGAGACAAAGCGCAGCCCACAAGACCCCTTATGATGAGTAATATAAATGGAAACAATGTTCCCTCGCCCGGACGCGGGTCACCGGGGCCCCACTCTGGAGCCAGGCCCGGAGGAGGGGCACGTTGGCGAGCGCCTGGTGGCCGGGCTTTCACCCATGGAGCTCGGCCGGGCACAGCCCGAAGAGGAGACGTGGGTCCCCCTTCCCATAGGCTCACCACCTGTGGGAGGGGCCAAAGGGGTCGGGTGCATTGTGGAATGGGTGGTGGCCGAGGGCGGGGACCCTGGCGGTCTGATCCTCGGCTACAGAAGCTGGCCATTGGGACATGGAATGTCACCTCTCTGGTGGGGAAGGAGCCTGAGCTAGTGTGTGAGGTTGAGAGGTTCCGGCTAGAAATAGTCGGACTCACCTCAACGCATGGCTCTGGCTCTGGAACCAGTTTCCTTGAGAGGGGTTGGACACTCTTCCACTCTGGAGTTGCCCCTGGTGAGAGGCGCCGAGCAGGAGTGGGCATACTTGTTGCCCCCCATCTCGGTGCCTGTACGTTGGGGTTCACCCCGGTGAACGAGAGGGTAGCCTCCCTTCGCCTACGTGTGGGGGGACGGGCTCTGACTGTTGTTTGTGCCTATGCGCCGAACGGCAGCGCAGATTACCCACCCTTTTTGGAGTCCTTGGAGGGGGTATTGGAGGGTGCGCCTCCTGGGGACTCCCTTGTTCTGCTGGGGGACTTCAACGCTCACGTGGGCAATGACAGTGAGACCTGGAGGGGTGTGGTTGGGAGGAACGGCCCCCCTGATCTGAACCCGAGTGGTGTTCTGTTGTTGGACTTCTGTGCTCGTCATGGATTGTCCATAACGAACACCATGTTCAGGCATAAGGGTGTCCATATGTGCTCTTGGCACCAGGACACCCTAGGTCGTAGTTCAATGATCGACTTTGTTGTCGTCTCATCTGATCTGCGGCCGCATGTCCTGGACACTCGGGTGAAGAGAGGGGCGGAGCTGTCAACTGACCACTACCTGGTGGTGAGTTGGCTCCGATGGTGGGGGAGGATGCCGGTCAGACCTGGCAGACCCAAACGTATTGTGAGGGTCTGCTGGGAACGTCTGGCAGAGTCTCCCGTAAGACGGAGCTTTAACTCCCACCTCCGGGAGAGCTTTGAACACGTTCCGAGGGAGGCGGGGGACATTGAGCCCGAGTGGGCCATGTTTCGCGCCTCTATTGTCGAGGCAGCTTATCGGAGTTGTGGCCGCAAGGTTGTTGGTGCCTGTCGTGGTGGCAACCCTCGAACCCGGTGGTGGACACCGGCGGTGAGGGATGCTGTCAAGCTGAAGAAGGAGTCCTATTGGGCCTTTTTGGCCTGTGGGACCCCGGAAGCAGCAGATAGGTACCGGCAGTCCAAGCGGCATGCGGCTCGGGTGGTTGCTGAGGCAAAAACTCGGGCGTGGGAGGAGTTCGGAGAGGCCATGGAGAATGACTTCCGTACGGCTTCGAGGCGATTCTGGTCCACCATCCGGCGTCTCAGGGGGGGAAAGCGGTACGCGACCAACACCATTTATGGTGGGGATGGCGTGCTGTTGACCTCAACTCGGGATGTTGTGAGTCGGTGGGCGGAATACTTCGAAGACCTCCTCAATCCTACTGGCACGTCTTCCACTGAGGAAGCGGAGCCTGGGGACTTTGGATCGGGCTCTCCAATCTCTGGTGCGGAGGTCGCCGAGGTGGTTAAAAAGCTCCGCGGTGGCAAGGCTCCGGGGGTGGATGAGATTCGTCCTGAGTTCCTTAGGGCTCTGGATGTTGTGGGGTTGTGTTGGCTTACGCGACTCTGCAATATCGCGTGGACATCGGGGGCAGTTCCCTTGGATTGGCAGACTGGGGTGGTGGTTCCCCTATTCAAAAAGGGGGACCGTAGGGTGTGTTCCAACTATAGAGGGATCACACTCTTAAGCCTCCCTGGTAAGGTCTATTCAGGGGTTCTGGAGAGGAGGGTCCGTCGGATAGTCGAACCTCGGATTCAGGAGGAGCAGTGTGGTTTTCGTCCTGGTCGTGGAACACTAGACCAGCTCTACACCCTCAACAGGGTCCTGGAGGGTGCGTGGGAGTTTGCCCAACCAGTTTACATGTGCTTTGTAGACTTGGAAAAGGCATTCGACCGCGTCCCTCGGGGGGTTCTGTGGCGGGTACTCCGGGAGTATGGGGTACCAGGCCCATTGATATGGGCTGTTAGGTCCCTGTACGACCGGTGTCAGAGCTTGGTCCGCATTGCCGGCAGTAAGTCAGGCTCGTTTCCGGTGAGAGTTGGACTCCGCCAAGGTTGCCCTTTGTCACCGATTCTGTTTATAACTTTTATGGACAGAATTTCTAGGCGCAGCCAAGGTGTTGAGAGGATCCGTTTTGGTGGCCTTAGAATCGCTTCTCTGTTTTTTGCAGATGATGTGGTCCTATTGGCTTCATCAGCTCGTGATCTACAGCTTTCACTGGAGCGGTTTGCAGCTGAATGCGATGCGGCCGGGATGAGGATCAGTTCCTCCAAATCCGAGGCCATGGTCTTGAGCCGGAAAAGGGTAGCGTGCCCTCTCCGGGTCGGGGAGGAGGTCCTGCCCCAAGTGGAGGAGTTTAAGTATCTCGGGATCTTGTTCACGAATGAGGGAAAACTGGAGCGTGAGATCGATAGGCGGATAGGTGCAGCGTCCGCAGTGAAGCGGGCGCTGTACCGGTCTGTCGTGGTGAAGAGAGAGCTGAGTCAAAAGGCAAAGCTCTCAATTTACCGATCGATCTACGTTCCCACCCTCATCTATGGTCATGAGCTTTGGGTTATGACCGAAAGAACAAGATCTCGGATACAAGCGGCTGAAATGAGTTTTCTCCGCAGGGTGGCTGGACTCTCCCTTAGAGATAGGGTGAGAAGCTCAGTCATCCGGGAGGGACTCGGAGTAGAGCCGCTGCTTCTCCACATCGAGAGGAGCCAGTTGAGGTGGCTCGGGCATCTGGTTAGGATGCCTCCTGGACGCCTCCCTGGTGAGGTGTTCCGGGCATGTCCCACCGGGAGGAGACCCAGAGGAAGACCCAGGATACGCTGGAGGGACTATGTTTCTCGGCTGGCCTGGGAACGCCTTGGGATTCCCCCAGAGGAGCTGCTCCAAGTGGCTGGGGAGAGGGAAGTCTGGGCCTCCCTACTTAGGCTGCTACCCCCGCGACCCGACCCCGGATAAGCGGAAGAAAATGGATGGATGGATGGATGGAAAAACAGTGCAATAAAAGAACAACAGCGCCATCTACTAGGCAGTCTAGAACAACAAAAAGACAACATTTAATCATTACATGAACAAAAACAACAATTTCACATACCTGCAGAAGACAATAAAATAAACACATCACTTTGTCTTCTGTTTTCTGCACTTCTGGCTCCTACATGTGCAAAAATAAATGTTACCAAATGAAAAACGTGACAACACCCTTGCTATTACAGTCATTGTCCACCAGGGGGCACATCACACAATGTGGCACCAAAAAGAAAAGAGAGGGAAAATAAAATGCCTACAACCTTTATATTTGTGGTTAAACTTGAAAATAAGTGTTACTGTAATGTTTTAAAAGATATATCAAACAATATGATTAAAAGTGTACAACTTTAAAAGTAAAAATTTCAAGAAACATATAAAATATCATCAGAGAGCCTTCCACACTTCTTACCTTCACAGTGCTTCTCCAGCAAAGTGAGGGAAAGGAAACACGGGAGGAGCCAAGTGCACACATCATTTCCTCCTTGATACATTTCAAAATAAAAGACCTCAATAAAATAAAATTCACAAACATGAATACAGTGGAGTAACTGATTATCTTAGAGTATATTTTTAACTCCATTACAATTGCAAATCAACAGTAATGTACTGTAAATGTTTATACAGTACTTTACTGTTGATAATACGGTAATATTGATGTAAAAACAATCAAATCTACAGTAACTTACTGTAAACTGTATTTACAGTAAGCTACTGTTGCAAATACAGTAAATTTACTGTAAAAACAGTAAATTTACTGTAAAAACAACGAAAATCATTTACAGTGCTGTTCTAAAAGTCTGTCACACAGTTCATGCTTCAGTGAGACGTGTGGAGAAGTTCAGGTGTTTGCAGAGTTCCTGCTGAAGTCCTGAACTCAGCCTCTGTTCTAAAAGTCTGTCACACAGTTCATGTTGAGATGATTTTTAAACCTTCAACATGTTCCTGTCACTTTCTGTCCACACCATCTGAACACCTCCTCATTTCAGGAAACATCCACCACAAAGCTTCACTGAGCCTTCAACAACTACCGGTACATCTCCCATGAGCAGGGCCGGCCCAAGGCATAAGCGAACTAAGCGGCTGCTTAGGGCCCCGGGGCCACTAGGGGGCCCCCTAAGTGGAATTAAATTTTTTTGGTAATGATTTCAATATGATTCTATTTAACATTGTAAGTTCAGCTTTTGCGATTTATTGCATACATTTACATAGTTAAGAACTAATTATTCAGCTTTAAATTTCTTTTTTAACCATTTTATGTGGTTTCAAGTAATTGTTAATTTACATTATTTAAAGTACTCTGGCACAACAATTTCCTGCGGGCTCAATAAAGTTCTATCTTATCTTAAGGATTTCCTTGATATTTGTCATTTTATTTTGTCTGTTTTTGCACAATTTAATTTATTTTTATGCATCTAAGTTATTTTATCTGTTGTTTGTTGTTCATCTTACACTAAAAATTACTTCTGAATATTACTGTTGCAGTTCTTTAAAACCAAAGATAATAAACCAGACAAACTTTTGCTGTAAAATATATTGCATACTGGTGTTTTTTTCTTCTTCTTCTTTCTTTTGTTACTTTTAGTACCACAAGATCACATGCGTTAAACTCTAGGTCTGTGTGCAAAATCCAGCCCGCCATAACCATTTCTGTGACTCCACAGAGACAGAACTTCAAGATAACAGTTGTGTGATTCAGTATTACTTTATTAGTCAAATCAAATCAGTTTTTGTGATTATAATGCCAAATTACTCAAACAAAATATTAAATTTTTAGAAGTAGTCATTGAATGCAGAGAAAGTTATATTTTACCAGTTTGTTAATAGGTCGCTTTATCAATACATTCTGCCATGTCCCGCCTTTCGAGGACATTCATGATCTTGATGTGGCCCAGAATAAAAATGGGTTTGACGCCCCTGCACTGGATGATACATATAGGATAATGTAAACAGAGCTGTCAGAGTTGCAATGAGTTTATGTTAGGTGGGTGAATGATCTGATATGACTGTTTATTACAGTAATCCACATTATTAGCAGAAATAGAGGGCCCCAAACAAATTTCGCTTAGGGCCCCATGGAGGCTTGGGCCGGCCCTGCCCATGAGGCAGCAGCTGCTGGAGCTAACACTCATGGGAAATGTAGTTCAGCTACATGTTCCTCTTCTGAGCTCATGACAGAGTAGTTTGGATCCATCGATGCATTTTCTTCAGCTGCTTTTCTCTGCAGCGTCAGGATCAGTTTGTAAAAATAATTCTTGTTTGTGAAACTGAACTCTGAGCTGAAAGAGTCTGCTGAAACCAGCCGAACAAGCTGAAGCTGATACACAACATGAGCTAAAAGATAAAAAAGATGAACACTAGCTGAAAGAGTCTGCTGAAACCAGCCGAACAAGCTGAAGCTGATACACAACACGAGCTAAAAGATAAAAAAAGATGAAGACTAGCTGAAAGAGTCTGCTGAAACCAGCCGAACAAGCTGAAGCTGATACACAACACGAGCTAAAAGATAAAAAAAGATGAAGACTAGTTAAAAGTTAAAGAAAAGAATCACTTGCTAAAAGTTAGAAGTAGCTAAACTTTAGCTAAAAGGTAAAAGTAGCATAGAGATTGCTAAATGTAGTGGAAGGCTAGCTAAAAGCTAAATAAAACACTGCAGCTCAAAGCCTAAAGTAACAAAATGATAGCTAGAAGCAGGGACGTGCAGAGTCCACTAAAGGGGCAGGTGCTCAGAAAAAAAAGGGGCACATCTAACCACATTTTAGGACAGAATATTAACTAAGTCACATAGCTTTCAGAGTTTAATAAACAACGATAAATCACAAAATTGAAAAACAAGGGCACAGTGCAACTTTTTAGTGTACTGTAATCCATAAAATTATGAAAATGGGACCTCTTCTATGGAGTTCAATTTGTTTCACAATTATTCTATTAAAAAAACTAACCTCAATTACATAAAATAAAATTGTGATCAAGACATTTTGAATTGTAATTTTTTTTAACAAATAAAAGTTTTGCTTAAAGGGGACCACATGTAAGTATTTAAATTTTTTATGTTATGTCTGTGTGCTATCTTGACAATATTAATTCATTTTAATACACAAAATAATTCTTAGATAATTAATTATACCCTTTTTAATTCTGCCATTTTTAACTTTCGTTTTGAACGACCGGTTTCTGATACTGAGTTCTGAAGTCCACGCCCTTCAACGATCTGTTTACGCCCTCTGCAACAGCCAGTATCTGTAACATTGGCGTAGGCAAGGGGGGTTCGGGGGGTTCGAACGAACCGCCCACTTTTAAAGGAGAAATTGACGATTCTAACCTAATGTGCCTAGACAGCTCAATGGATAAAGCATCTGCCTTCAGTCCCAAAGCTTGTGGGATCAAGTCCCGCATGGTACAATGATTTTTTTTTTTAAATTCATTCCAAATTAAAAAAGCACAAGAAAACTATTTACAAAACAGCAAGGAATAAAACAATGCATTAAATGAAAGGAATCAGACGAAGAAAATAATCGTATCTGCCCCTTCTCAAACTATTTTTTTTTCAAACACTCGATTCAAACAACTAATTTTACATTTGTCTTTTATTGGATAAAAAAAGTAGTTAATATGCCTGTGAAGAAAGAAGAATGTGTTAACCACAGGCTGTGGTTAACACATTCTTCTTTTTTTATCCAATAAAAGAGTGTTTGAAAAAAAATAGTTTGAGAAGGGGCAGATAAGATTATTTTCTTCGTCTGATTCCTTTCATTTAATGCATTGTTTTATTTCTTGCCGTTTTGTAAATAGTTTTCTTGTGCTTTTTTAATCTGGAATGAAAAAAAAACAAAAAACATTGTACCATGCGGGACTTGAACTCATGAGCTTTGGGACTGAAGGCACACGCTTTATCCATTGAGCTATCCAGGCACATTAGTTTAGCATTGTCAACTTCTCCTTTAAAACGAACCGCCCCCCAAAAAATTCTGGCTACGCCCATGTGTGATGTGTTGTTGTTTTAAAATTAGCTCTTTTTTATTACTCATTTGACTTACTGTTAGTGTTAGCTTAAAATAACTTACCGAAACCCGTCTGAGCGCTCCGCAATTTGCTGCTCTTTTTAGCATGAGACCACCCGAATCCGATGCTAATGTTAGCTTGTTCCTCTTCCGGTGTTTGCCAGCTCCGCTCGTTGCACGCGGCAATTTTGGGAGTTATCGCTGTTCCAGTCAAGACAACACAAAGTTCACCAAGTGTCTCCCGTAAATTAATCCGTAAGGAGAAGGTTCTCGCTGCTGCGAGGCTGCTGTGAGGCTGCTGCGAGGCTGTACAATTGAAGCTCCGCTCCATCGCGCCAGAAGAGGGTCCCGTTGCCGCGGGTCCCTACGCCGGGGGTCTGCTCGTTTAATTTTTGCCGGCTGCGCGTTGGGAGCGATCGCAAATACACTAAAAATTGAACTAAAACATAAAAATAACAATTATACTTTATTTATAAAGCCATTTAAAAAAAAACACAGCTGCAACAAAGTGCTGTACACATGAAATTAAGAACATATAAACAAAAGATGAGATGAAATGATGAAAAACAACAGTCATGTGTTTAATACAGAAGTGGGTTGAGCCTAACCAAGGGTTGCTAGGTGAGGGGCTGGACTCAGGTTGAGGTGGGTTGTCCTAGCGCTTGTGACGTCACAAGCGCAATGGATTGCAAAACGAAACCTAAATTATCACAGTAAAATAAATCTACTTAGAGTAAATAAACCACTGGGTGCATTTTTTTGGCCTTAGGACTGTTTTTTTATGAAGTAAATACCCAAAGTTGAGTAAAAAAAACATTAAAAAGTGAATTTTGCATGTGTGGTCCCCTTTAAAAAAACTTTTTTAAATTAAAATCACAAATTTTTGTGTCATGAAGTGAAATAATTATTTGCGCATGTCAGAAATCTTTGCTTGCTATTCTAAGTTTTTGTTTGTCATTCAAAGTTTTGCTTGCGATTCTCACATGACGTCGTGGGCAGAGCCTAAAATAGCACAATAAAAAAGATTTCTGATGTGTGCAAATAAAAGTTTATGTTTTGCAAATAACTTTTTAAGTTCACGAGAGAAAAATTAGTTATTTAATTTTAAAAAAAAAATTTGTTGTTTTTATTTAAAAAAAAAGAAGAAATTGTTACAATTCCAAAAGTTTTGATTACAATTTTATTTTACTTAACTGAGGTTAGTTTTTTTTTCATTGAATAATTGTGAAACAAATTTAACTCCATACTCTGCAAACCAGACCCTAAACTTACTTAAAGTCTGGATCGATTTTTTTCCCTTCATTTGTATGCTTTTATTGGACAGGAGCAACTTGATTGGTTATTACATACATTATATATATTATGGTAGTTCAGGGTGAGTTATTTTTAATTCTAAATGAATATTCTTGTTGGACTTTTATTTAAGTGCTATTCTCCTTCAAGATACATTTACCTAACACTAGAATAAATGCAATGTACATTATGCAGCAAAGGAAGTTAGAAGATCGGACATTTATCCATTATGGAGAGATGATAGGTTTTGGACAGGCGATGTGCTCCCTATTGCATAAGCCAGGGATGTCAAAGTCAAATACATGGAGGGCCAAAAAACAAATTTGCTACAAGCCAAGGAACGGACTGGTTGAATGTTTATTATAAGGGGGTGATATAAGAATTTTTTTTCTTCTTTCTGCACTCTTTTCATTCAATGTTTTCTTTTTGATTAATTTGTTTTATTTTATCTCTTTTAAATGAATGAATCTTCTTCTTCTTTCGGCTTTTCCTTTTTCAGGGGTCGCCACAGTGAGTCATCCTCCTCCACCTCACTCTGTCCTCTGCATCCTCTGTCCTCACTCCAACTACCTTCATGTCCTCTCTAACTGCATCCATATATCTCCTCTTTGTCTTTTTCCTGGCAGCTGCATTTCTAACATCCTTCTACCAATATACCCACTGTCCCTCCTCTGGACATGTCCAAACCATCTCAGTGTGTCCTCCCTAACTTTATCTCCCAGTTGTTCAACATGTCCTAGATTAGCAGGTCGCTTTCGTAAATGAGCCCATGAGGTTCAAAAGATTTACCTGACTAAATAAAGGTTGAATGAATGTGCTGTACCTCTGATTATCTCATTCCTGATCTTCTCCATCCTTATCTCTCCTAAGGAGAACCTCAGCATCTTCATTTTTGCTACTTCCAGTTCTTTCTCCTGTCTTTTTGTCAATGACACCTTCTCCAGACCATACAATATAGCTGTCTTGTAAACTTTTCCTTTGACCTTTGCTGACAACTTTTTGTCACAAATCACTCCTGAAACTTTTTTCCATCACTCCATCCTGCTTGGACTCTCTTTTTCACCTTTTTACCACATTCACCAATTTCCTGGACAGTGGACCCCAAGTACTTGAAGTCCTGCATCTTTGTGACCTCTGCTCCTTGTAGCCTCACTGTTCCACTGGCCTCCCTCTCATTCACACACGTGTACTCTGTCTTAGTACTTCTTTTAAATGAATGAATAAATTGATTAAATAAAATATTAAATAGCTTTACATCTGCTAAGTTCTTGGCATAAATCAACACAGACATGTTCCCGATTTTAGTACTGTATTTTACATTGGCCCTCATGCACGAACCGTTCGTACGCACAGATTTGTTCTTAAACTGTGCGTACGAGTGATTTAGGATCATTTGTGGCATCCAACAATGTTTTCGTATCCTAGGATTTTTTTCAGATACGAACAAAATTTACGTGTGGTCCAGACCTGTCGTATATTTTACGAGGAGTCGGTCTGCTGTTATCCAGACGGCCTTTTCTCCACTAATAACTTTATATTTCGTTATTTAGAAAATATTTTGAGTTTAAAAACAATTAAATGCAACCACACATATTGGTTTAATTAAAGCGGCTTCAACACCCCCCCCCCCACGTCCACCACCTTGCGCCACCCGCGCGTGGCCCCCCGCGCCACTCATGTCGACCACCGTGTGCCACGCAACGCGCCCCCCCGCGCCACCACGCCACGCGTGGCCCCCCGCGCCACTCATGTCGACCACCGTGTGCCACGCAACGCGCCCCCCCGCGCCACCACGCCACGCGCCACTGTCGTGCCACCCCGTGCCACTGTCGGCACACACACACACACACACACACACACAGCGCCGCTGCAGAGACAGGGGAGAAAAAAGCGAAACCAGCTTATACAGTTGTTTCATGTCATTTTTAATATAAACTGCCTGTTGACTGTGGGCGCTCACTGATGTCATCTGTATTCTGTGTGGGTCTGCGCTCAGATCCGGGGCTGACACTATGATCAAAGGCGAGTCAATTTTAATTCGCCAAACGCGTTTGTGTGTTTTCTGACGCATAAAAGCCGGAATGAATGGACACTTCCTGCTCGCGGTGGCAGGAAACTATATCCTTATATGGTGTTTTGAGGGGTGGGAATTATGTAAATAACCTCCCGCGTGCACGAGCAGGTGAATAGAACAGGTGGGATTCATCATTATTTACACAGCTCATATACACACATTTCCTGACGATAGAAGACTTTGTTGGATCTGACGTGGCATGTTCGTATGAACGCTTCGTACGAACAAAAGTAGGAGAAATTTAGGATAAATATACGAACATTTTCGTGCATGAGGGCCATTGTTTTATAATGTAGCTGTTTATGTTTTTTTAACACAGTTTTCTTGTGATTTTTAATTAATATGCTTTTTTACGATTGTTGGCTGCAAGTATCAAGCTGCAAAATCCTTCATTTTCAACAACTGACAGCTGTTGGTCATTAATTATGATGAAGTTTAACAACTTATCGTTGAACATTTGAGCTCTGTGGCTTCAGCAGTGTGTTTTTATTTTTCAATCCGGGGCGGGCATTCTGATTTTGGTCAGCCGCTCTCAGCCTGTCCCTCCTACGAGACGGTCAGACAGCGGGTCGGACTGGATGCAGCTGGCCGCGGTCGGTCTCCCTGTTTCGGTTTAGCGAGAGTGGCGTCCCGCTGAAGCCCCGGAGCACAAATGTCCAATATAAAACTAACCTGACCGCGGTTTAATGTGGCGCTATGGCTCTACAGACATTGCACGTTGCTGTCTTGCTGTGTTTAGTGTAAAATACTTCCACACAGCGGACATGTTATGAAAAGTTGGCTAGCTGTTAACTACTCACTCAATCCACACGCTGTGGCTGGCTGTAAAATGAAAGGGATTTCCTAAATGTGAGGCAGGGGACCACATATTGGTTTTTAAAATTTTTATGGTATGTCTGTGTGCTATCCAAACCCCATTCATTCAATTTAATACAAAAAATAATTCTTAGATAATAAATTATACCCTTTTTAATTCTGCCATTTCTAACTTCCGTTCTAAACGAGCTGTTTATGATAATGAGCTCTGAAGTCCACGCCCGTCAAAACTCTGTCTCCGCCCTCTGTAACTGCCAGTATCTCAAATCTGTTGTTGTTTTAAAATTAGCCTTTTTTTATTACTCGTTTTACTTACTGTTAGTGCTAGCTTAAAAGATAACTTACTGAAAGCTGTTTGTGTGCGCCGCCATTAGCTGCTCCTATTATCATGCCCTCCCGAATCCGAGCTCTTCCTCCTCCTTCGGTAACAAACAGCCCGCGTAGCTCCTGCTAGTTGCATGCAGCGCTTTGGTCCACGGTTGCACATCCAATCCAGACAAACGCAAACTTCACAGAGTGTTTCCAGTTAATTTATCCGTATGAGGCAACCTAACCTCTGACCGGACCGGACCCACACTGTCCTCAAAAGCCAGCAGCTAACTGCAGCCCGATCTCTCCGAAAAAAAAAAAAAAAAAGATGCCGTGGCCGGGACGCGAACCCCGGTCATTTGTGTGGGTGCGGGCATCGCGTTTTGTTTATATAAACAGCCCTAAACCGTTTCCCATTCATTTCCAATGGTAGTGTTAAACCACTACGGACGTAATATATTTTCGGCCACTACAGCTCTTGTGGCGCTGTTCGGATGTGACGCAGCGGACGTGACGCAGTTTATACTTGCCCGGCTTCTTTGAAAAACACAACTTCCCACTTTTAATCGGAGAAAGAAGAAAACAAACAAAAGAACAGCAATCTTCACATGCATCCTTCATATTTTAAAGGTAAGTTATGCTGAGGGCGAAACATAAATATATGAAACATGTTTATCGTCATGAACGCGTTTTTCCGACCGAACATATACAGTATTTATTTAATGGCAGCGTTACTTTCTACCACAGTGTGCTCCTTTGTCTGGCGTTGGTCAGTAATAAAACTATTATGGCTTTATGTGTGGTTTATGTGTCTGTTTTACACTAAAACAGAATGAAGACCATGGTGATTTCTTAAAAAGTAGGTGTTACAACGCTGCCAAACAAACACTAACAAACACTAACTGTTAAGGATCAGGATTACTTTATGTTTGATTCACAGATTATGCTCAGTGTTTTTTATTAGAGTGAGGATAAAGTCAGCATTTTTTTCAAAATCATAGATTCTGTTTCAATCTGTGCAAAAATGTAATAATAATTAAAATAATAACAATATCAGAGAGAGTACACTGAAACACTGATGTCTGATTACAGTACAAGTAACTAAAAACAGATAAATCATTATATTTTATGTCCTTCCTGTCTGTAGCTGAACTTTGAGCACCTTTTTATGTTTAGAGCTAAATGAACAGAATGGAAAATGTATTTGTTTCCTTGCTGCAGGCCAATCGGCTGGTTTCCGTAAATAGAAATTTTTTGAACTATCAGTACGTTAAATAATCAGTTGAGCTCTTATGCAAAATATATTTCAAATATTTTCAGATTTTTTTTAACGCATGATCTACCCTTTTTTTGCTCCATACTAGGCCAAAATGCAGAAGAAGAACATCTTTTATCCAGGAAAACAAAGAGTTGTTTTCCGCAAGGGACCCCTTGGATTTCTTCGTCAGGACCCCTCTCCTGAGGCCAAAATTATAAAAAATAATCCTAGTATGCAGGACAAATCTGAGCCAAAGAGAGAGGACATTGTGCAGCAAAATGCTTTGTCTGTAGTTCGTCAAAGAGGAGGGGATGTCGCAGATGATTCAGAAGTGCTGGGAGACTACAACCTCCAATTTGGCAAATACAAAGGGAAGTCTTTCCAGTGGCTTTTAGAAAATGATGTGGGTTACACTTTACACCTCATCAAAAACCTGCAAAAGGAGGAGGAAGCTGGCATCTGTATCACAGAGAGCCTTAACAAGGTGAACCTCCTGACTTTTGTGAAGTATGCTTTCAGTTTTAAGGAGATACAAGATGCCCTGGACTACGAAGCCAGCAGAGACAGCGTCGCAGCAACTCCTCCTGAAGATGACCAGCTGGTTGGTTTTGGCTCTTGGGCCAAGAGCACTTGGAAGGAAATTTAGGCCAGTAGAGAAGATGGTTATGCTGACTTCATCCTAAAGACGATCTGCCTTCCTGGGACCAGGATGAAGAAGCTGCAGCAGCCCCTGCTCAAGAGACAGCAATCATCCCCCAGTTATACACCCACACCATCCAGTGTACCACATAAACCTCTGGGTGAGCAACTAAAAAAAAATTAAGATGAAAGGACAAAAAATTGCCTTAAAAACTGAATATTCCACCCAAACTGATCCTTGATTTTTATATAATATATTTTTTTGGTTTCTCATAGTGATGGAGGAGGACGAAGGATTGGAGGCTGCAATGCTGAGCATCTTACCCTCTACGCTCCTGCATCAGAGCAGTAAGCACACTATAGTTACACTTGATGAAATTCTAAAATATAATCTGCTTGTGTTTAGTCTCTCTCCCATATTTGTCTCTGTGTACACAGTGTCAGGATCAGCGGAAACAGAGTGAACCCCAGTGTCAAACAGAGCAAAGACAGTTTTTTCTTAAAGTAGGAGATTTCAGGACTGGAGTGTTATTCTCTTTTACGATGAATAACCCTCCAAAACTGAGCCTTGACCTATTGTGTTCTGGCCACGTTCCGGTCATGTTCCTGTTACAATATTGCTGTTTGCCACCATTAAATAGTCAAAGGACTATGAATTGATGGAGATATTGTGCCAGTCTGAATGCTGGTGAGCATATATTCTGCATGTTTACTTTTTTTTTTTAATCAACACTAGTTACTAACAGCTGACATGTTTGTTCACTTAAGTGCTGTTGTTCCTCCTGCTTAGAGCGAGTATTTATGTAGTTGTTCACTTTGTAGTTTGTTGCATTTCCCACTTCTGGAAATTACTTTTAAAATATTTTCAGAGGTCTGATAAGCAGAAGGAATGAAAGTACAACTTTTTGAGTTTCCACTAACACCACCTGTTGTGTTCAATTGTGATTCGTACAGTGACTGATACATTATCTTTATTTAGGTCCAACTGCAACGGTGTCCAGGTGTTCAGACGCATCAGGTGATTCAGAATCCTCAACAGTTAACGGTAAAGAAATTTATATTCTATTACTGAAAATAAATCTGATGCTTTAATGGTTTTAGGCTACATAAAATAATTTGTTTACTTTCTTCTGATTGTTTACAGTCCCAGCAACCACACAACAGACATCCGTGGCCCTTCCATCACCGCTGTCATTTCTACTGAAGGAAAAAAAGAGTGCAAAGAATACAGTTGTTTAAAGGTTTGTTTCAACTTACCCTTAAATATCTATTTGTTGCATAAATAGCAATATCTGGATAATTTTCACAGCTACTTCATCTGTTGTCTAAAATTATACTGAAGCCATAAAGAAATAAGTATAACTGAAAGATATCGCTCCTTTTCAGATTCCAACACAAGTACAGCTTCCACCTCTGCACAGAGAGACCTTTCCTTTGAGGACAGTGCTGAAGATGGTAAGAACTGACTGCATCCAAAAAACAATTATTTTTTTACTGAGTAGTTTGCTTTATTAACAACATTTCCACGCTGTCTGTCAAATATTTTGTAAACAATGTGGCTAATATTTGGAACACAAACAGTCTTTTTTTTTTATGGAACCCTAATTCCATGTATTTTTATTTTTTATGATAGTTCCCTCAGCTCAGCCGCCCTTTGCTGCCCCCTGCCTCAACCTGACCATGACATTAACAGCTGGAACTGTTCTCGGCACCAGAAACTGTGGATGAAGACAGAGCTGCAAGATCTCGGCCTGTGGCCTGGCTCTCGTCCTGTACATCATCTTGGACATGCAATTTCCCACTGGCGTCATCCTCCGCAGCCTGAGCTCATAGACACAGTGGCTGAGCTTCCCTCGCCCAACTTCTTTCAGCTTCACCCATTTTTCATTTGGAAACCTGAAAATGAAATCATGTCCCGGCTGAAAAACAACTACAACCTTCCATGTCTTCATGGATGTCCTCATCCACAGGTGGTTTCTGCTGGTGTGGGCCGGCCTCGGGTGATAGTTGGGACAAGTTTCTACAACAGGTGAGCAAACACAGTGCTACGTATTTACATTTCTGGATTAAATTTAGGAAATTTATAAACTTATACTGATGAATTGTACTTACCTTATTGTGTTTCAGAGACTTCACATCCTCTGCCTCTGCGATCCTCACCAAGGAGTGCCCGCACTGGACCAGTAAAGACCGGTGGATGTGTCTTTGTGTTGGATCACACACGCTGGACACCACCTATGAAAGAGGTGATTGATGGCTTGCTGCAGAAACACCCAAGCTTCACATCTCACGGTATGTGAAGCACTTGTCAAAGCTCCTGAACACCAGCTCTTCATTAAATACAAGCCCTGAAAAACTTGTGGAAACCCAGGAACTGTGGCACACTTTAACCAGTCAGTCAACCAGTGTGTCTGTGACCACCATTGAGCCGGCTGTCTTCAATCCACACGCACCTGCTTTGTCCATCCCTATTACACAGGACTCGTTAGAGAAAATTGTGGAGGACATTTTAAATAAGCAGCAGCAACAACAGCCCGAGCAGAAGAAAAGACAAACAAAGACTTGTTTTTCCTGTGGACAGCCAAAGTCTTGTTATGAGACTGATGGTTCCTCCATTCATTTTTTCTTCATGCAGGGACCTGTTCGTTACTTTTACTGCTCAAAAAAGGTTCATGGTACTTATGGTGCTGAGGGACTTTGCAATCCAAACATGTCCTTTGAGGAATTTTCTACCACAACTTTCTTTCAAAGGGAACTGCAGGAAACAAAAACGGGTGGAGGAAAAAAATAACAAGAAGAGAAAAAGAACAGAATCTCAGCCAACAGGCCGTGTTTGCAGGTTTTGTCATAGGGAGCTGAAGCAGGGACCAACAGCCCACACATCCATACTGGGTTCCCTGGTGTGGCAGGAAAATATATATATTGTCCATCAAAGGTTCTGTCCATTTATCAGTCACAGGGTATGGTCAGGGAGATGAGTTGGGAGGAGTTCTCCAAATCTCCTTTTTATGAGGCAGAGGAACAGAGATGGGTGGCAGAGAGGAAAAAATAAACCTCACATAGTTCTATTGAGATGTTTATTTAGTTATTTTATTATTAATATTCTATATCTTCATATATTTATGCAAATAAAAAATCTGTATACTGTAAATATGGGAAGTTAACATGTAAATATTTCACAGAAAGAAAACATGTTATAGCAAGGTCACAGTCTTTTTGGTATTTTCCTCATATAGTTCTATTGAGATGTTTATTTAGTTATTTTATTATTATTATTCTATATCTATTCATTCATTCAACCTTTATTTATACAGGCTAGCCTCGTTGAGTCACGGGGACTCATTTACAAGAGGGACCTGTCTCACTCACACCAAACAACCATCCACTCTCACACTCACACCTAGGGTCAATTTAGAGTCACCAATCAGCCTAACATGCATGTTTTTTGGTCTGTGGGAGGAAACCGAATATATCTTCATATATTTATGCAAATTAAAAAACTGAAAATACTGTAAATCTGGGAAGTTCACATGTAAATATTTCACAGAAAGAAAACATGTTATATAGCAAGGTCACAGTCTTTTTGGTATTTAATCTATACCATGAATGTACAGTATTTTCAGGAAAGTCCTGAATGTTTTTATATTTTTTATGGAAGAATTCTGTACTTCATTTCAATTTTTGTAAAATAGTTGCCCAATTAAAGTTTGATATGATAAACTTTACCTTTGTAGTGTTTTATTTTGTACAGCTGTAACCACACCTATTCCAGGTGCATTTCTGACATGCTTTTGTACCTGTTTTGCACATTTGCTCAATTAACCCATTGCTACATTTAATTTACTTGAGAAATTGCTTGAGAAATTTCTGCCAGGACTGGGACTTGAACCCACATACTGATGTCAGTCCGTTACACCTATACGTGACTGGCCCCCGCGATAAGGACAGATTTTCTTTTCTTGACCTCAGAGACCAGAACTTCATTCTCCGCACCGGTAGAGTTCTTCTTTTTTACTTTTCGCTGTCATTTTATGAACGAACACGTTTTGCCTCTGAGGCAGGAAACGTAGCCTTATATGGCGTTTTGAGGGGTGGGAATTATGTAAATAAGCTCACGCGTGCACGCGCAGCTGTTTAGAACAGGTGGGATTCATCATATTACGCAAGCCATTTACACACGTTTCCTCATGATAGAAGACTTTGTTGGATCTGACGTGGCATGTTCGTACGAACGCTTCGTAAGAACAAAAGTAGGAGAAACGTAGGATAAGAATACGAACAGTTTCATGAATGAGGGCCATTGTGTCTACTTTTATTGATCAATTTAGATGTTTTGTTTCTTGTACACAGATTATTTTATTATAATGATTTAAATTGTAATTCTTGTTTTGTGATTTGAACATCTGTGGGTTAGAATAAAGTTGAACCAAAGGCTGCAGCTCTTCTTTAAACATGTTTGAGGGAAATGATGCTGAGATCCAATAATTTAGTCTTTTTATGATTTTTCAGCTGAGTTAACTTTAATTAACAGATTATTTAATAAAGTCAAAGTGAAAACAGGACAAATAAATAAATAAACATTTTTATACATAAAATATTTATTAAAAAAAACATTCCCGTCCTCCAAAATTGGAATCTGGCCTTTGTGAGCATCACAGCAGCTTCAACAGGTCTGCAGCTCGTATGATCCTCCACAGAGAGAAAAGCCCCTCAGAGACTCTGAGAGGAGAAGAAGAAGAATGTTGAGTCAACACTCACCTCTGAGAGGAGAAGAAGAAGAATGTTGAGTCAACACTCACCTCTGAGAGGAGAAGAAGAAGAATGTTGAGTCATCATCACCTCTGAGAGGAGAAGAAGAAGAATGTTGAGTCAACACTCACCTCTGAGAGGAGAAGAAGAAGAATGTTGAGTCAACACTCACCTCTGAGAGGAGAAGAAGAAGAATGTTGAGTCAACATCACCTCTGAGAGGAGAAGAAGAAGAATGTTGAGTCATCATCACCTCTGAGAGGAGAAGAAGAAGAATGTTGAGTCATCATCACCTCTGAGAGGAGAAGAAGAAGAATGTTGAGTCAACACTCACCTCTGAGAGGAGAAGAAGAAGAATGTTGAGTCAACACTCACCTCTGAGAGGAGAAGAAGAAGAATGTTGAGTCAACACTCACCTCTGAGAGGAGAAGAAGAAGAATGTTGAGTCATCATCACCCCATTCATCTTTCAGTCCTTGTTCTTCTTCTGTCGACACAAAATGGAGTCAGAACAAAGTGAAGCTCTTTCATGTCTCCTCCTCCGTGTTTGTTCAGGAAATCAACGTGCAGTGTGTGTGTTTGTGTGTGTGTGTGTGTGTGTTGCTGCTCGCTCTGACTTCCTGAAATGAAAAGGTTTGTAGAAAACTCTTCAGGGGCCTTCACCTCGTCCTGCTGCTTTCAGAATCGAACCAGCAGCTGCACACAGGAGGTCAACACTTCTCCAGGAGTCCCACAGGGAATAATCTGTGTGTGTACCATTTCATTCAAAGGTCTGGAACAGAATAAAAGACGAGCTCTCCACTGTCTCCTGACTGTTAGTCCCATGAAGAATGATTATAACACGAGGAAGCATCATGGAAACATTTCACATCGTTCACAACAACAGTAAAGAAGCAGAAAAGTTATAAAGTCTATTTTAATAAAGTCAAATAATAGAGCGTGCTGCATTTATACACATCCCTCAACAAGACCAACGCCACTTTGATGTTTGGTGACGTGGTCTCCCCGTCCACTTTGTCCTTAAATGAGGACAAATAATAAAAAATGTCCATAGTTCAGAGACATTTGAAGATAAACGCAGGTGATGATGAGACAACTGACTGTTTCCTGTTCTTTATAAAACTAAAGTCATAGTTTAATGTTTAAGTACTAACTCATTCACTTCTCAGTATCAGTACTCAGTATCAGCAAGTACCCAAACTGAAGTACTTGTACTCAGTCTGAAAGAACTAGTATGGGGACACCTGTACTCTGGATCATCAGTCCATTCAAGTCCCACACAAGGCTCCCATTGTGTGACCCATCCAGATGTTTGACTAACACAAACACACATTTAACAACAGCTGCAGCTGGAATCAAAGGACTTCCAGAATCCTGAAAGATGAAAACTGATTCTGTCTGTTGCTCCATCAGAACATCTGGAACCTGTTTTGATCATGTGACCACAGCTGGAGGTCAGAAATCCCATTTCTGTGTGTTTCATGTGTTCAACATGAAGAGAAACCATGTTAATGTGTGAACGCTGAGTCAGCATCACAACATTGTTGGATGTTTTTAATCTTCTGTCACTTTGTTACAATCTGTTTCTGCAGACTTGATGCTGTTTTAGTCGTTCATCATCAAACTGATGATCTCATTCAAAGCTGATGGATGATTTTTGATCTTTGTAACTTTCATCTTTTTTAAATTATTAAAATTTGTTTACAAATATTTTCTATGAAGAAAAACATTAAGATCTCTCAATAACTTTTGAAAACGCTTTTTAAAACCTGCTTCAGTTTGTCTTCTCTGTTTTAGCCTTCTTGTGCTACTTTAAGCTTTTAGCTGTTGTTTAGCTTTTTTCAGTCTTTTATGCTACATTTACCTTCTAGCTAGCTTATGCAACTTTAGCTACCATTTTATTTATTTAGCTTTTGGCTAGCATTTGCTTCTTTTTGCTTCTAGCTATCATTTTGTTACTTTAGGCTTTGAGCTGCAGTGTTGCTTTATTTAGCTTTTAGCCTTCTGCTACATTGAGCAATCTCTATGCTACTTTCACCTTTTAGCTAAAGTTTAGCTACTTCTAACTTTTAGCAAGTGATTCTCTTCTTTAACTTTTAACTAGTGTTCATCTTTTTTTTATCTTTTAGCTCGTGTTGTGTATCAGCTTCAGCTTGTTCGGCTGGTTTCAGCAGACTTTTTCAGCTCAGCGTTCAGTTTCACAAACAAGAATTATTTTACAAACTGACCCTGACGCTACAGAGAAAAGCAGCTGAAGAAAATGCATCGATGGATCCAAACTACTCTGTCATGAGCTCAGAAGAGGAACATGTATCTGAACTACATTTCCCATGAGCGTTAGCTCCAGCAGCTGCTGCCTCATGGGAGATGTAGTTGTTGAAGGCTCAGTGAAGCTTTGTGGTGGATGTTTCCTGAAATGAGGAGGTGTTCAGATGGTGTGGACAGAAAGTGACAGGAACATGTTGAAGCTTTAAAAATCATCTCAACATGAACTGTGTGACAGACTTTTAGAACAGAGGCTGAGTTCAGGACTTCAGCAGGAACTCTGCAAACACCTGAACTTCTCCACACGTCTCACTGAAGCATGAACTGTGTGACAGACTTTTAGAACAGAGGCTGAGTTCAGGACTTCAGCAGGAACTCTGCAAACACCTGAACTTCTCCACACGTCTCACTGAAGCACGTGGACTTCTTGTGAGTCAAGTGTTGGTCAGTTCAGAGAAACATCTTCCTGGATGTTCTTCTTCTTCTTCTCTCCTCTTCATGTTTGTGGGGACTTAAGGGCCGTTAGAAGCTCCTGCAGCTGAGTGGAACATCTGGACCTGAGATGTGGAGCAGGTTCTGTGGACAGAACTCAGCAGAACCAACGTTTGAGAGGCTGCACTCAGAGTGGGAGGAGACTCTGAAGAACGTTGCTGAGCTTCAAACAGACACAGAGTCCAGGGGCCTCATGTATCAACCGTGCGTGCGCACAAAAAACTTGCTTACGTCACTATCCACGCAAAACCCCGTATGTATCAAAACTGAACTGAACGTGAATATGTGCGCATCCAAGTACATTTCCACGCAAGCTCCATGGCTCGCGTACGCACGTTTCTGTGGTTCTTGTTCCTTTGGCGACACTTACAGGTGATTCAGAGAAACTGAAGCCCCACAGTCTGTGGTTGACTTTAAGAGCGGCTTGAAGACCTTTCTTTTCAACCGAGCATACTATACTCCTCATGATTCTACTTTTGATCTTAGCTGATACTGTTGTTGATTTTAATTGTTTTATTATTTGTTTTATTGACATTTAATTCTGTTGCACCTTGTAGCACTTTGAGATTTTCATTAATGAAAAGTGCGTTATAAATTGAATTCATTATTATTATTATTATTATTATTATTATTATTATTAACTGTTCATGATGTGAAAATGATTAATATTCCCACCAAACACACATGATAACAATTATTACATCCACATGGACGCAAATAAAGGACGCGCAAAGTTGTGCAAAAAATACATTTAACAGGAACGGATTCAGCCTTACTGGAGGATATAATACATAGTGTAACACGCAGATCATTTATTTATAAACAGATATAATTTTCTGATCTATGATATGGCTTATCAGCCGTTTTCAGGAATAATCCTTTTTCATTTTGGCACTGCGCGAGCACAACGCAGGAACCATGTACAACGCGTGCAGAAGCAGCGATCAAACTGTTCCTGAGCTTTCCAGAGGGAGCTGGCAGGCCGATCAGGGCAGTCCAGTCCACACAAAGCCGATTCATGTCTCATCTATATGATTCCAAAGGCTGAGTGGTCGCGCTTTGGAGCGCACGCGCACCCTCGCCGGCAGTGGAGGTGTTTAATAATCTGCGTTTATTGTAGTTTTCTCCAAAATGACACGTGAAAGTACACCATATATAACTTGTAGGAGAGTAAAAGCTTCACAGACAAACAGATGCGCACAAGGCTGCGGGGCGCGCAGCGCATGGAGACTCCAACGTCATGTCATGAAAACTCTCCACTGAGACGCAGAGACTCGTTTCTTCATATCATCTATTAAATAAACAAAGATCTATGTTCAACCAAACATCCAAGTTCCTCTGTGTTTACAGTAATTATGGTAATAAACTCGTGCGCAAAGTTAATATTTTCACTCAGAATGAATGGATGAGCCGGTAGCGCACCAAAGCAGGGTGCGCGCACACACAAATACCGACACACAATCACTCGTTCTTTGTGTGATAAACACATTTTATTACTATTCTTACTTAGGATTTATTTCCCCACCCATATTATATTAAATTCATTATTTTCCTGAATCTAGAAATCATTTCTGATCGCGCAGGGATCAAACAAACATGTCCTTCACACATGCAGGAAGTAATTTGCATCTGTTTAACATATGTAAATGAAGGCGTGTCAGGGGAGGTGTCTCACGTGCGCTCAGTTCCACGTTAATTGTGATGTACAAAAGGAATGTGCGTGGATTCCGGTGTACGCACAGTTTGATACATCTGGATTTTTTTGTGCGTAGGCAGATTTCTGGATTTGACCGTGCGGCACTTTTCAGTAAGAAATCCACGCAAGTCTTTGTACATGAGGCCCCTGGAGAGAATTAGTTTCTACTTCCTGAACGTTTCTCCACTGCAGCCAGATGCTGGTCAGCTGAACATCTGCAGAAACAGGAGACATGTTTGTCCTCTCCTGTTCACTTCAGCTGTTCTGATGCTGGACACAATTAAAGGTCTGGCAGTCCTTGAAATAATGCATGGCCCGCCACCTTTCATCTTTCTTTTAGACTAAGATCAGAGCAAGTTTCAGTCAAACCTGTAAAATAACAATTAATTAATTAATTTGTTTGTTTGCATTGTTTCAGTCCACCTCCTCACCAGTTTGTGGTGGTAATTCACCAATACCTGTAGTTGTTGTTTGTAACCACTGTGTCATGTAACAGGGTTGTTGTTTAATGAATTTGATCAAGATGCATCGTCTTTAGAATATTTTTCTTGTTTTTCAGAAAAGTTTATCTAGTAGTTATTAGAAAAGTTTCTTTTAATCTTTGTGGAAACTGTTCAGATCCTGTTTTCCATGTACAGTACTTGTAATCAAGTTCCTTTTGTTTGTGTAGTGACGTCGCCCCCTGGTGGTGGCTGCTGGTAAATATGTGGACATGACGTCACCAGCTCGGCCTCTGTTTTCCTTCGTGATGAGGTGTTCAAGATGGTGGCGCTCTAAACGGACGCTCTGATATTCAACCGACACATTTTCATATATTAAAGGGAGTTGTTTGCTACAAGGAGACTTTCTGCTGACAAGGTACCATAATAAGTGTATAGACACTGTAGAGTGATGTGAAGGTGCAGAAAGAAGAAAACACGAGTCCAGCAAACTATCCACCGCTAGCGTAGCTAACAACAAGCTAGCTGGATCTAAAAGTTCGACCGCTGCCAGCATGCATGATTATATTAGCCCAGATGTTGATGAGGGGATGGAAGCAGAGTTTCCACCTCTGCCCGTGACACCCTCCAAGCCCCCAGCAGAGAAACAAAGGAAGCTACAAGATACTGAGACAACCGTCCTCTCAGAGTTGGCTGCGCTTTCCCGCCTCATAAACAACAGGTCGGACGCACTGGAAAAAATGGTCAGTAGCAACAAAGAAGCTATCAAGGACAATTCTAAACAAATAGAAGGTATCAAGGAATCGCTGGAGTTCATCTGTGCAGATTTGATGAGTGGATGGAAGCAGAGTTTCCACCTCTGCCCGTGACACCCTCCAAGGTTTACAGCAGAGAAACAAAGGAAGCTACAAGATACCGAGTTTCATGATGAGAAGCTACGTCTGGATTTAGCTCCGTGATTTATTTCAATTACTAATGAAAAAAGACTTCTCGTGAGTCAAATACTTTATTCTGTGATTTAGTTCCAAGCTGCTGCTGCCAGAGGCTTGTAACACTGCAGCTTCTTGTCTGTGGAGGGTAATGGTACATCCAGACCGAGCGCCTTTTCAACGGCAAAAAAGCTCATCACGCACGCAAGTGGACGCATCAAGACCCAGCGGTGTCCAGACCGGAACGTGAAGCGGCCACGGCGTGGGCGGGGTGTGGGAGGAGCGTCTTGATTCTCTTTCCGGTCTGACGTGTATAGCTGTGTTGGCCCATAGATATATATACACTAGATAAGACATCCCCGCTGTTGGCCAATGGAGACCGACATCGTCAGACGGCGGCCATCTTGTTACAGACAGAATGCCCACTCTTAACATGAATGTGAATGGTGCATTTACTATTAAAATAACCATAACTTGCTTAATTTTCAACCGATATTAAAACGGTTTGGTTTGTTATAAATGTGAGAGATGTTGTTATAATATGGTATACTTAAGATGGACGTTCACATGAAAATAACGTTATGTAGACATTGTATTGCACTAGCAATATACACAAGATTATATTTACATCTATTTATAAATACATGTTTATTTCCAGCGAAATTAACTGACATATGTTACAATGCTAATAAATATTTAATACTATTTCATCATAAATAGCAGTGGTGGGCACCGCTAATTAAAAAATTAGTTCCACAATTTCTAAAACGCTTAATAATTTTTTTTAGGTCCACAATTTCAAAAGCACAAATGTCTTATGAAAATTAGGGGAAGCTAATCTAATCCGCTATTTATATATTTCTATATTATATATATATATATATATATATATATATATATATATATATATATATATATATATATATATATATATATATATATATATATATATATATATATATATATATATATATATATATATATATATATATATATATATATATATTTATATATAGCCGGCAGCGTTATCAATATTTGCACTACACTGCCAACTGAAAAGTAACAAAAATGATCCTAAAAGGATGAAATTACAAAAATCAAAGGATTTATTTAATACTTTACGTACATATATTCTATTCGGCCACGAAATTAACAAAAAATAGAATGATCTTTTAATCCCTAAAACCACGTTTAAATCTCAAATACACGGGTGTGTCGCCACCGCATTTATACATAAAGTAACCCAAATACATGAAACTAACGACTCGCCGTCGAATGGTCGACACAAAACGCACAATAAAATCATCCGGCCACAAATAAAGTCCAGTTGATCCTGTATTGAACGCCTTTTTTTGATTCCGGCCACGTTAATTTGGCTTGAAACAGCGGGGTTCTCTACGGATTTATCCATTAGTAACCCAAAACAACCAGCTGGACACAGAGTTCAGCGTCTATAGGTAGTCAACAGATTTAATGAAAAGTAACTAAAATACATAAAAATAACGACTCACCGTCAAATGGTCGACACAAAACCCTCAATAAAATCCTCCGGCCGCGTTAATTTGGCTTGAAACAGCGGGGTTCTCTACGGATTTATCCATTAGTAACCCAGCACTACCGGTGTAACAGGCAGACACAGTTAGCGTCTATAGGTAGTCAACAGATTTAATGAAAAGTAACTAAAATACATAAAAATAACGACTCACCGTCAAATGGTCGACACAAAACCCTCAATAAACTCCTCCGGCCGCGTTAATTTGGCTTGAAACAGCGGGGTTCTCTACGGATTTATCCAAGTACCCAGCACAAACAGTAGTCACAGTTCACCCGAGTTCACCTCTGAGTGACCCGGAAGATGTCAAGATGGAATAGTCCATTTTTAGTAGGGGGATAAAGAAATCGACCGTTTTTTTTATTGCGTATTTAATGATCGTTTTCATCGTAACTATAATTATTTTTATGTTAAATGTACATTAACAAGCAGGATCAATGTTAGTGATGTAGGTGACTGCACGGGGCGAGGCGGGGCCGGGGCCACTGCTGAAATGGGACCCCCAGGCATTTACCTACATGGTAGAGCCGAGTCTGTTCTCAGCTCTGCCCCCCTCCCCCTCACACCCTTTCCTCCTCTGCTGTTTACGGTGGGGAAAAAGGTAAAACAAGCAGCATAAGAGCTTGTAAATAAGTTTATTGGTTTTTACTGATAGATAATTAGTTATTAGCGGTACTGCATTTTAAATAAAAATAGCACAAATCCGCTTATGAATTATAAAAGTTAGTCAATTCACAAAAACGCTGACAAAAGTTTAGGTCCACTGTAAGCGGATTAGCTCTTTAGCGCTCCCTAGCGTTCATTTGCCCACCACTGATAAATAGTATTATTAGTGGTATGAAAATAATTTATGCCAATTTTTCCCCTACACATGCAAATATTATGTAATATTAAATACATTATTACACAAACCTTGGTCAATATGTCTAGTTTATTTTTTTTAGATACATGAAAGCTTTAATAATAGGGAAATATAAATAAACAAATAAACAAACAAACAAAAATAAACATCTGATAGTGTGACAAGACTATCTGAGGCAACAGTACTCAAACAAAAAATTTCAGAGATATATTTGCAGATGAAATTTTTTCCGGTGTATTTGCAGTTAACAATTTCCTTTTTAGGACTATCATCTCATTATTTGACCATCATTTCAGCTTTTGAATATTATATGCTGAATGTTAGCACTACAGGTAATAGGTCAAATCTAGTATAAGTCAACCTCTACCTGAAATGTACACAAGTGTGTTTTCCACAAGACCATCGAAGCGGCTGGGAAGGTAGCTGTGGTCATGTATAAGAGCAGGAATGTAAGCAAACGGTGATGGAAGATCTTCTTCTTCTACAGAGGACATGTCTACAGCTGACAGGTTTGTTGATGTGTCAATGTGGTAGAACTGGTCAGCAGAGGACATTGGTTCAACTGGTAGGGACTCTGTCTCATCCTGTGCGGTCACATTGCCTTTTATGCTTGGTTTAACACCACACCGGGCCATCAGCTTTCTGAAAATGTTCTTGAACTGGCTGGCATTAGGGTTGTTATTCCATCCACCTTAAAATAGACACAAGATATATAACAGTATATTACATATTCACCGATTTTTAAAACAAATAAACCAAATGTATTTTCCTAAAAAAAAAAGAAAACATGGATCAACAAATTGAAAACAATACAGTTGCTGACAGTTCTGGTCACTTAGTGTTGTGTTATGCAGTGGCTTCCAGTTGCTTTGTCAAAATATACAAATATATAAATAATATTAATGTGGAATTTAACAGTTTTTAAAAAAATAATTATTCACTTATCAATTGTGTGAATCAATTAATACTCACAACATCAGGCTGAGCTTTATCCTGAGACAGGTCCATTGCCAGGTTGTCTTCTATTCTTCTAGAGGTGTTTGAGCCTCTTGTTGTTACAAGCTAAAACAAACAAAAGTAGAGTGTCTAAAATGTGCTATGTAAAGAACAACACATTGTTTATTGCTAAATTTGCAGAAAGAAATACTAAACTGTGACATTTAACCACATATTTATATATAGTTTATAGACATATCAATCTTATTGCACAGTTGCAGAGAGGAAAGCTCTACAGAGAGTGGTGAAGGCTGCACAGAAGTCTGTGGGAGTCAGTCTCCCCACCATCACAGACATTTACACCTCCAGATGCAGAAAAAGAGCCACCTGCATCATGAAAGACCTCACTCACCCAGCACACTCACTCTTTGCACCACTCCCCTCGGGACGGAGGTTGAGGAGCATCAAATGTAGAACCACTAGACTGAGGAACAGCTTCTACCCTGAGGCTGTCAGACTCATGAATAAATAAATAATAAGAATAAACACTGCAAAATGTCACATCATGTTGATACTGATCTGTTTCTTGTTGCTGCGTTCATCTGTGACCATCTGCTCATAATGACTCATGTTCGTGCTGCTGTTTATAATGATGTTTTTCTACTACATTAGGGCTTAGTGTATTACTAGCTGATGTCTCTCTTAGTTAATCCTAGATGTTATTATTGTTTTTCTCTTGCATTTGTTGTTGGATGTAACTGGGACCCTGTGTACATAATCTCGTTTTCAACACATGTACTACATGCGGTGCAAATGACAATAAATTCTCTCTGACTCTGACTCTTATACAACTTGAATTCTTGTAGGTCAATGGTACATACCCTTTGAAGATGAGATGGAAAATTGAAAAGTGTTGGAACAACACCATCTTTTAATCTGACAGTCTGCCCTGTCCGATCAAAGTCCTCAGACATGAAGTGATCACTGCAGAGCAGTGTCCTGTCCAGGGCAACAAAACCCTCTCTTCTCAGGGCAACTTCCCACTGCCGCCTCCTCTCTCTGGTTTTGGGAAACCTTAAAAACATGAAGAAGCTGGTCATTATTTTCCACACTTCCTTTCTTTACCTTTGAATTATAGTAATGACAAGTATACACATATATCATACTTTTGGTGTGCTTGCATTTACTTTTGGTACAATAAAACAGCTATTAAAAATGGTGTCCAAAAGAAACACTGAATCATAATTTATATAAAGATACTTTTACAAGCCTTATACCATACCATACCATTTTATTTATAGAGCACTTAAAACAACAACAAGGTCAACCAAAGTGCTGTAAATATATATTATGTCATTATTATGTAAATATATATTATGTATAATATTATGTCAATAATATTATCTCACATTTTTGTGTGTAGCATGACCTGTAATGTGCACTGATCCAAAATATAACTATGATTATTCTAATTAAAGTAATAATACTGTCACAGAGTCTTACTGGTGAAATGTGATCCCACGGTTTCTTGTTTTGATGTTACGTCTATTGGAGCATCCATAGGCTGCACAAAAGTCAGGCATCTTGTCAAAGAGTATTTCTGTAAAACACAAAGCAGTAATTAGTTTTGAACATACCAAACCGCTTGGAAATCATGTGCAGCTTTAGTTCAGTTAAAAACAAAGAGCTCCTAGTGATCTAAGAATGCTAGGGAAATGTTTGGAATACTAGCTAGCCCTTAATCAAAGGCTCTTGTTAATAGTCTGCTAATAAATACAGTCATGATCAAGATAGTCATTTAGACAAAATATTAGTTTATTATAAAAGTGGTGGCGTAAAGGTTAAGAAGGTGAGCTTGTGATCGGAAGGTCGCCGGTTCAAGCCCCGGTACCGACAACATCAAAGATGTGGGTGGGATAAGTGAAGCGGTCACACTTGTATCCACCCTCATCTGCCCCACTCTGGGCCCTTGAGCAAGGCCCTTAACCCCCACCATCTGCTCCCCCGGGAACCCTAGATATCAGCTCTCTGCTCCACACAGAGGGCTGTGGTTGCTCGGTGGTCTGTGGTTGTGTCAGGAAGGGCATCCGGCGTAAAAACAACTGCCAAATCTTCGTGCGACCAGTTCGCTGTGGCGACCCCTAACGCAGGGAATAAAGCCGAAAGAAGAAAAAAAAAAAAAAAAAAATTAGTTTATTATAAAATAGTTATTGGTGTAATAAAAACAAAATTAAAATTCTCGATCAGCCTTGATAACTTCAACAAGTAGGCCTAGCAAGCTATGAGTGTGACACCCAACTATAAATATGAAACACGAATAAATCGTTTTAAACAAAACGAAACTGCTGTCTGATTACCAAAAAATCAGAGCCACGTTAATAACGTTTTTTTTTAAATAAACCGTTTGTAAATCCGTCAAGATTACAGCGAGTTAAGCGTATTTTTGTTTGTGTAAATCCCTCACCTCCATACGGTTTCCACAGCTGCAGCTAATGTTGCTGTCTGTGGCAAGATGGCTGCCGCGTGACGACGTCGGAGACTCCGCCTCAGCTTATCTAGTGTATATATATCTATGTGTTGGCCGCTCGACGCATAGATATCATAAAGAATTACTAGATACCCCATGGACTGCTCTCGCCTATTGGAGACGAGATTTCAGGCGGCCATCTTGGAGGTGGCCACCGCTCCACTCAGCCTTATATATTTGGCTGGCACAATAAAGTATCAGCGCATTTAATCAATCATAACACGCTGAATAGTAATCCTATTGTCACATATTAAAATTTTAGGGATACAGCTATTAAAACTGCATGTATAGGAGCGTATAGTTTAACATATTTAAATAATTTTGGTGGAATACAATACCTTAATGTATGTTTAGCAAGATACAACCAAAGATGCAATTTATTCACACACACATTATGTATACATATTCAGATACTGTAATTACACATATATTCAGATAAGCATATATATAACCAGTAACGCGTTACTTTGTAACGCGTTACTCTTGTCGGACCACTTTTTTCATTAACAAGTAATCTAACGCGTTGCTATTTAAAAATCCAGTAATCAGATTAAAGTTACTTTCATCAAATTATTGTGCGTTACTTTTTGTCATTTTCTGTAGTACTGTATTTATTTTATTTCCTCAATGCGTCTCGGAGTGATTTAAAAAAAAAAGACGAGTCTATGCGGACATTCCGTCACCTGCTGTGAGTGTGAAACCTGACACCAGCAGCGCGTCCTGGAGCTGAGCTGAGGAAGTCAGCTGAGGAGGAGGAGGACGAGTGATTAAAAAAAAGACCGTGATGTGACGTCTGCTTTATGCGACCTGAGTTTCAGCTTTCTTTAGGAAAGAGGAGCGCAAATTCAAAGCTGTATGGACTTTGTTTCACAAGACCTGCAGCAACAACACGTCTACTTGAACGGATTTAACGACATCATCCGAACGTGAACACAGGCGCTAACAGCTGCAAATTTTATCAGGTAATCAGTCCAGATCAATAACACAAACTGTAGGAGTTTTTCTGCATCGTCTGATGTGCAGGCTTTACTGAGCGTCAATACTTCAGCACTTTATGAAAAAACTAAGGACATGATCCACCTGCAGCTAAGAAGTGTGTGATTAAGACCCTGATGCTGCTCAATAATCTAGGTAGAAAAATCTAAAAAAGCTAAGTCTGGTCCTCTGGACATTCAAAAAACAAAACAAACAACAACAAAAAAATTGTAGAAACGTTTCATATTTCATCAGAAAGACTTCTCAGTCTGGAGCTGTATTCAACTCAGTCTTATAAATAGCACCCTCTCACAGTGGATCAACCAGTTTGTTGATGACAGCCAAAACCAGCTGCTCACATGATCAAGGAGGACCATCAGCCTAACAATGGATCATTAGCACCCTGATTGTTTGCTATTCACAGAGGGCTGAGTGACACTAGCAATAACAGCATTGTAAGAGGGAGACAGTTGAACCCGGAGGCCTCCACCTCTGTTTAATGATGGATGGTTTCTTTTCACAAAGATGGCCTCCTTTACTCCTCTCTCAAACCATTGTTCCTCTCTATCAAGGATGTGAACATCTTCATCCCTGAAAGAGTGACAGCTGGCCTATACAAACGTATTGTTCACTTGACACATTTTCAAAATAAACATTTTATAAGTCTTTGTTGTAAAAATATTATTTGTTTAGTGAAGTAAAGAAAGACACTTTTTTATATAAAGCAAGTATTTCTTTATTCATTCAAATTTCATTTATGATATTGAAATCAAGAAATACTACCTTATATTTTTCTATCAAAAGTATTTAATAATAATAATAATAATAATAATAATAATGAATTCAATTTATAACGCACTTTTCATTAATGAAAATCTCAAAGTGCTACAAGGAGCAACAGAATTAAATGTCAATAAAACAAATAATAAAACAATTAAAATCAATAACAATATCAGCTAAGATCAAAAGTAGAATCATGAGGAGGTAGAGTATGCTTGGTCGAAAAGAAAGGTCTTCAAGTCGCTCTTAAAGTCAACCACAGACTGTGGGGCTCTTAGACAGTCAGGAAGAGAGTTCCACAGGCGGGGGGCAGCCACACTGAAAGCCCGGTCTCCCATGGTCCTTAATTTGGTTCTCGGAATGTGAAGGAGATTGCTGTTCTGTGACCGCAGCGAGCGGGTGGATGAGTATGGAATAAGAATATCCTTCAGATAATCTGGTGAAGTTCCGTGTAAGCATTGATGTGTAATGAGAGCAGTTTTGTACTGAATTCTGTAGGCGACAGGAAGCCAATGAAGGTTATGGAGAATGGGCGTAATATGTTCAAATTTACGAACTCTCAACAAGATCCTTGCTGCACTGTTTTGAATATATTGAAGTTTCTGAAGGTTTTTGCCAGGGATTCCAATAAACAGGGAGTTGCAGTAGTCGAGCCTGGAGGAGACAAAAGCATGGACGAGCTTCTCAGCATCGGAAAAAAATATGGTGAATCCAGACCGAATGCGTTTTGTACTGCAGGAACGTCCAGTTTACATGCAAAGTCTATGGTGGACGCACCTCCAGCAGCCTCCTGGCGTCTTGCGTCACGTCGCGTGCGTGTTGAGCGTGCTGGAGAGCGATTTCCGTGCACGTGAACCCGCGTCCACCTCCAAAGCACGCCTCCAACATGCTGAAGATTTCGCCGTTCAACTTTCAAACGCCGCTCAAACTCTACCCGATTGGTTGGTGTGTCAACCAATCAGGGAGAGTCGGGGGAGAAGAGAGGGGGTCAGGGGGAGAGTCCCTATGTGACGCGGAAACCAGTGACGCGGAAACCATTGCGCATGTGACGTATTGTTTGTGGAACACAGAAAAAACCCGCGGAGTCATGGAATATGGAAGAGAAACTCATTGTAGCTGTGTGTTCGCGACAATTCCTTCACAACCAGTCAAGTCTGCTCCACAGAGACAGAAATAAAGAGCTCCTCACCTCGCGGAGTGCATTGACGACTCGGTACACCGGTAAGCTCCTCCCCCACACCCCCGCAGCAGCAGGGTTGCCAGATAAACATGAATTTTATTTTATTTATTTATTTATTTTTACCCCTTTTCAGTGCAAATGTTCACTAAACTCAACACATTATTAATCTTATCAGACCCTCACGCAGCAAATATGACAGTTTGGGTTAAAAAAATAAAAAATAAGCAACAGTACTAGATGATTAATTAATTTTTATCTGGCAACCCTGCGCAGCAGTTTTCTGGGTAGTTTCGCTTCTGGCTTTTTGGTCTGGACACAAAGTGCGTCCACTTGCGTGCGTGTTGAGCTTTTTTGCCGTTGAAATCGCGTTCGGTCTGGATGTACCATTAGGGATGGGCGAAGTCTGGAGATGTTTCGAAGATGGAAGAAGCAAGTTTTAAACAAATGCTTAATGTGATTTTCAAATGTAAGATTGGAGTCCATTTTTATTCCAAGATTAGTAACAGAGGTGGAGAGGGGGATGTCTTGTCCAGAAAAGGAAAGTGTTGTTATAGGAGATGTTTGTACCTGGTGAGGGGTGCCAATCAGTATGGCCTCAGTCTTGGAGCAGTTTAATTGAAGAAAGTTCTGATTCATCCATGCCCTAATTGCCTCCAGGCAGGCAGAGAGGGCAGTGAGTGAAGATGGAGATGACAAGGTGGAAGATGAGGATGCTCCAGTCCTGATGTAAAGCTGTGTATCGTCGGTGTAGTGACCTACCTCTGATATTTTAGGCTTGACCTTCAAGTACACCTCTCTGCATCTCTCTGAAACTCTCAGTGTTACACCTTCTTGAGGCCCTCAAGGAGACGATTGGACACTTATATTGGTTAACAATTATTATGAATTAATGGACACTAATTAATCAGATTGAACTTTCTTTTTAATGTGTGTTAATTCAGAATTGATCTACAGTATTTTTGTCATTTCAATGATGATCATTTGCATGACTTTGATCCTTCTGCTGGTTTATTTCTGCAGAACAAGCAGTCTTTGAATCTAAAGCACAAGGTCAGAGTAAACGTTTAACTTGCAGCTTCTTTTGTGTTGTCTATGAAGTTAGCCATAATATTTCTCTGTGCTCACGAGCGGCCATCTGGTCGCTTTGTAAACATTTTTCCTGTTGTCCGTCAAGAGACTTTCGGCCAATAGTCATCGAGGAGGTGGGGAGACCCCACCTCCCCTATAAATGGGCACTTCCTGCATTGTCCTTTAGTTTTTTGGAGGAGAACGAACTGACAACTTGCTTCTCCCCTGTGGAAAGCTGGAGACGGCCCAGTCATGTGTCAACGACCCACGTCTCAGCTGGAATCATAGTAAAGCCTTACTTTGATCCATTCACTCCTTTCTGGAAGAATTTGTTTTCTGAAGTTTTACTTTGAAAGTTCAACCAGTGCGATTGGGGCCTGTTCCTGCCGGTGAAAGCGTGCTCCCGCTCGTCTGACCCAGTCATACACGCACAAAGTCATCTGGACGCTCACTGGACAACACAGTCCGTTAGTGTCCACAAACTTCTCAGTCCTCACCTCGCAAGACGTCTCGTCACCAGGTAAAGAGGCGTTGTTTGTATGCTGCACGTGTCGGAGTACAGCTAAGATCCGTATGGGAAAGCTTGCCACCCTGGTTGTTTTCAAAATAATTAACTTTAGCTTAACTTAGCTTCCAGTACTCCTTCCTCCTATTTCTTATTTTTCATAAGCATTTAATCTGTCAAGTAATGTGCCAACAGTTAAGTTTAAATTGTCTGTTTGTTTTAATTTGAATTCTTGTCAACGTAGTTATTAAATCAGAGCTAATATCGATACAAATGTTTAATGTAATTTTTGTGATAGTTTCAATAAAAGGTCTATTTTTCTGGTAGACCAACATAAGTTGAGCCTCTTGTGAAGTTATATTTCTGGCTAATCACATCGTTAGATTTGTTGATTTAATCTGAAAAAGTTGAGACCCCGTTTAACTGATGGTAAGTTTGAGACAGTCTAAAACCTGCTCAAATCTATCATCTAATCTATAGGTAAGTCAGTAAACTGACCTCGTTTGTGTTTAATTACACAAACGGCTTATAGATTCCTTTACATATTGGTGCCCGTACGGCTTTATTCATCAATATTTTACAATATTGGTGGCCGCGTACTGGTCTTCTGAAAGATTGAATTGATAAGTTGTTTTTGTAGCGTATTTTTGTTACGGTGTTGTTGGCATTAGTTTGCATCCTGGTTTTGGGCTTATAAGGATAGTTCTGGCTGGTGGAGTGTCCGGGAGTTGCTGATCGTGGCATTGTCTGGATTATTTCCCGATAGAATTATTTTTTATTTCACATTTCAACGTCTGTTTGAAGCTGCGGATGAATGAATGTTTGTTTTTGTGAGACGTTTCATTACGTGTCGCGAGGCTGCATGCATTTTTCGTTTTGTGACCGCCGAGTCACCACTGCTTCATTTTCTTACATCTGCGATTTTCTGTTGAAGCTGTTTCACTCATTTGCTGCTCCATTTTTACCTAATCTGTTACAACGTGTTGTTAGCCGAGGTTCGGGAAAAACCCACTCCGCTTTTGGGCCGGACTGTGATCCGGTTCCGTTTGACGTAAAGTCCGTTGTTGTACACAGTTAGCGTGCTGCCTCCCCTGGGGGCGTGAGAGTTAGCTTGGATGTGTTGTGCTCGTTAACAGAATTTTTCTGCGGTGTAAAAATACGTTTATTTTGTGAAAGAAGGGTCTAGAATCTTTGGTTCGAGCTAACGTAAACTGGTACCGAGAGACAAAATGGCTGCTTAAAACGCTGTGATTGGTCCATTGTGTGTCACGTTCAAAAACGTTGGTTTCTGTAGACTCTGGTTGTCAGATTCATTTTTGCACACATTTCTGACAGTTTATCTGTGTTGTTTGAGTTCTATGCACGTGGTATCGTCGAAGACTGGCTTAACCGCAGTGTTTTGCGATATTTATGACTGTTTTAGAACGTTGAAAAGTCCGTTCCTCGCTAGAGTTCAAAAGACCGCAGGTCCGTGAACGCACCGCTCGAACGGCACGTCGCATGTGGGCGGCGTTAGGTTTGGAAGACACAGTTTCCCATGAACACTTGGGTTTTAGAACTACAGTTCTGTCTTCGCTGTGATTGGTCGATTACGCTGTAAGTGTTGACGCTTGCGCAGTGGGTGAAGCCCCCGCTCCTAGTCAACTTTCACTTGCTGCTTGTCCCAGACGAGTTTCCGTGCTTGTTTGTCCATTACTGTCATTGAAAAGACTGTTTAACGCGGTGTTTTTGAGATTTTAATGGGTGGATTGAGTCGGTTGCTCTGAGACTGCCGATCGCCATGTGACCAGGTCACGTGACACCGATTTTGCCGGTTTTATGAGGACCGACCTTATTTCTTTTGAACGTAGTTTAAAAGGTTTCACAGTTCAACCGATTTTGCTCACATGATTTCGTTTTTGTGAGCCTGGGGCTCTGAAGCTGTATCACGTAACGCTTTGGGTCTTTCTGATTTGATGCTTTTCATCCGTTGTTGGATGTCTGTGTGGGCTAAAAGCTGCAGCTGCGCTCACAGGTGATAACAGCGCCTCTATAGCGGTCAGAAAGAGAATTGCGGTCGCTGTGATAAATTTATCCAGCGCTGCTCACCCCACCTACTGGTTACATTCGAAGACGCAGTCTTCCTGTAATTTGTACGTTTGAACGTTCCTGTTTTTAAACGGGGAACAATTTGAAATATTGTACTCACAGCACACTTTATTTTGATTTTCACATAAAATCAAATGTTGATGGCAGAACGGTTACACAGAAGTAATACAGCCTTGATAAAACTTGACATTTTTATCATCAATTCTGTGCAAAACTGTCTGTCCCTGTTTTTAAACTGCAAGTTTAAAATGACACACATGAGGCTTCTTTTGTCTTGATTTTCACAAAATCACACAAACAACAGCCAATTTTGTTTGACCTTGTCACAGGTCGACAAATTAATAGGAATCACTGATTTTTTATTTAATTTCACATCTTGGCATCACATGGTGAGACTGTCCACTGTGATATAAGACCGACTGTCCTTGATTTTTCACAGAAAATCAGTAAAAAGATGGACGTTCTAACAGGTGCATCCTTTGATAGGCACTTAGCTGCAAAGCACGTCCTTCAGGAACCAGGTGAACATCCCCTGGTGTTTTACGACAGGCTCCTCTCTGTTTACACAGGGAATAAAACTGTACCTGGCTTAGAGGAAGATGCGGAGTTTAAAAATCGTTTCACTTTGAATCTGATACCTTTCATAATGAAATGTGTTTGCTTCAATGTTAATTGCAAAGAGAGTACCATGGCAGAAATTAAACAATGTGCTGTGGAATTTTTTGACATGCTCGAACAGCGAAAAACACCCTCAGTGGTGTGCCCAGGTCAAAAGGTCACATCCCACTCGCAGGAAGTAGTAGAGGTTCCCTCTCCTTCAAAGTGCGAGAGGTCACAGGTTTTTCATAATAACATACAACAGCATGGTGCTACGAGCTGTAGGAGTTCTGAACCCCCTGCCCCTCAGGTTGAAAACCTTGAGAGGAGCAGAGAACCACACAAGGTAGGTGTTCGCCCTCCAGATGAACCCAGATGGCCCGGATTGAACCAAAAGAGTTCTCTCATGGATCTCACAGTGGGTGAGATTCGAAGGCGGTTGCATGGGAACCGTGACCCTTTGAAAAATGGTCTGTCCCGACATGTACCCCCGAGAAGCGGCCCTCCTGCCCCTGGCCCTCGAACTGCACAGTTCGAGACATGCAAAGCGTCACACAAGCTCCAGATTATGGAAGCGGCGCCTCCGCGCGAGGACGTGACTGAGGATGTGGTTTGTTTGTCAAATGATTTGAATGTTACAGTGGTTGACCAAGCTGACACAACGTGTGACGTTGTCCTGGATGATAACACAAACAACGTTGTTCATCCTGATGAAGTGACGTGCAACACTGCCTTTTGCAACACCTCAGTGCACACGGTTGACAACAACAACGTCAACACTGACAAAGATGCTGGCAGCAAACAAATTGCTGATGATCAGCGTCCTGAAAGACCAGATGCTGACAGCAAACATATTGCTGAAAATCCGCATCCTGAAGGTCATGAGGCAGACAGCCATCATGATGCTGACAGCGACGATGATTACACAGACAGAGTCACACGTACACAGCAACGTGTGGTAAAACCTGAATGGTTTCTGTGTAACTTTATGAAAAGGGGGATAGCTAAGAGAGCTACCTGCCGCTCACATTTGGAAGGGGTCCTCGCGCAAGAAGTGCTCCTGGTTAGCGGCTCAGACGTGTCTATCATGTCAGCCAAACTGTTTGAGGAGCTAAGGACTGCCGTTAACGATGTTGGCAGGCAAATACCCTTTGTGAAAGACACCTATGGTGAGCAACAGGGCCTCGCAAAGACGAGGACAACCCTAATAGCCATGGTTCACATGCAGATTGGCGAAATGTCACTATACCACCCGGTATATGTGTCTGAACTTGACTCACTCCGGACTCCATTTGTGGTTGGCCAAGATTTTATAGATCGCTTTGAAGCAATTATAAATTATGGCAATCAGACACTGTGGGCCACAGTGAGCAGTCCACTGCCATTCAAGGTGCCTCCCCAAGGTCAGGACACTGACTGTCTAACAACAGGTACCGCTAAGGTCACAAGGGATTCCCCAACCGAGACCACAAACCCGGTAAGTGATCCTTCATATACAGGTGAGACAGAGGAGACTCAACAGTTGGACCAGACTCTGGCCCATCACGAGAACCTCCTCTGCGAGCTGACACCTTCAGCACTCACTGACCACTTCCTACCACAGGTAGTAGAGGGTGTGGAGATCCAAGGGTCCCACACCGATGACGCTGTACTGTCCTATGGGACAGGTAATTCGGCAAACAACCAAGCTTTCAGTGAAGTCTTGGTTCAAGGACATCTGAGCCCACAAGGTGACAGTCTACTACACGCTGACAGTCACTTGGACTTCATTGTTACAGATTTTGAGGACCCCTCCTCAAACAAAAGGGGGGCAGACTCACACTTCCTACCACAGGTAGAGGATGGTGTAGAGGTCCAAGGATCACGCACCGAGAACGCTGTGCTGTCCTCTGGGACAGGTAATTCAGTTATCATCCAAGCTTTCAATGAAACCTTGGTTCAAGAGCATTTGAATCTAGAACTACTCAGAGATGACATAGTTCTTACAGACTCAAAGAGCACCTCTTCATTCATGAAGTGGGAAGACATACATCACAACGACAGAGACGCGCCTGCGACGGCGCTGACAGTTGTGACACACCTGAATTACGCAGAAAGAGGTAAACGTACAGAGACACGTTGGCCGAAACCTAAAAGGTTCCTGCGTACTGTCTACTCTAAGCTGCGTAAACAGCCTAAACTAAACAATGGCATCCTAACTCGTGCCCATGGACGGACGTCCACACCCGTGCGCGTGGTCCCTCATGACCACAGGGGGGTGATGTTAGGTCATGCCCATGTCAAGGACAAAGATTTCAATAACCCCACAAACGACAAAGATCTCGCAAACTCAAAGACTTCATGGGAAAACAAGGTCGTCCAAGCACAGGATAGTAAATACATGTAAACTAAACAGTTTAAACTATACTAGTTGCGAAAAGAAACCGTTCGTTGAAGAGCTCTTGAACTGGAAGACGACAACGACCGGTTATGGTTCCAAAGTGTTTTCCATTATTTGAGTCTTCCTTCTTTTAAAGGACTGAGTGATGGACTGGAAACCTTGGTTTTAAAAGGATTGTTTTATTGAAACTGTTTTATTAAATATTTTAACTTTGCAAAAGTCTGTTCTGGTGTTCTGGTGTATAATTTAAAAGAGCAAGAGCTCCACCTTCTGGTCACACAACTAGAACTTAGAAACGCTAAGCATAAAACCCACAACAAAAACCTAACCTGAACAACCGTTTACATCTGCAGGATTTAATTGACATCGGTTATAAAGCTAAGAACTGTTTTTCTTGTGTGTGACACGTAATCTGACGACCAGAGTGAGTTTGTTGTAGTGAAACGTCGTTTTTAGTTGCTTGATTGCTACTTTTGTTGTTATTGACGTTGTTATTGTTTTCTGAACACTCCCAGTCAAAAGAGGTTGTGATTAATGTTAGTTGAAGACTTAAATGGATTTAACTATGCCAACATGCTGTTCATTTTGTTAAAGATCTCAATCTTTGAAGAATCATAGTAGATTAATACTACTTAAGGTACAATAATCTACACTGATCTCCCAATCATTTAGGTAGAACCGATTCGATCGTTTCTATTCTAGATCTATTCATTTTGATGACGCCATAGACTTCAAAATTTTTAGGGATTACCAAATCTTGCGTCGTTCGTCTAAAAGACAACAGACATTTAGACCAAACTAGTTTCATTTTTTTATTTTAGTTTAACCTAAACTAATTAATGAATGGAGGAATAGTTTGAATGAAGAGGCCTTCGTTACAGAAGCCCTCCACATTTCTATAGGTATAGATCCCTATGTCTGATTTTTACAGCATTGATCCACCCCTTAATTGGTAATTTTAGCTGATCTAATCCATGATAGCTTACATCAAAGCTAAGGAAAACTGTAACAGTGTTTCTTCCTCTTGCTGCTTCCTAGAAAAGAATGCATGTTGGAGAGTTATATATGACTCAGTGCAACCATACAACTCCCTCAAAATAGCCAAGATTTTAGTTGGGTCATTCCTCTCTGCATTAGTGCGGTACTTTATTTCCTCCCTTGCTTCTCCCTCTAAATGATCGAAAAGAAAGAAAGCCTCATCAGCCGCTGACAAATGGCGAGCCCGAATACATGATTGGGCCTCTTCAGTCCACTCACCGATCCCAATGCCAGTCCCACCACTGAACATGGGACACCGTCGGTCCCTGGGCACAACCACCAACCGCTCAGAAGCTACAGCGCCAGCCGGCATGACACCACCAACCACCCCCGGGGAAGAAGCGGCGCCCGGGAAACCCCCAACCGTCACAATTAGGTCTTCTCTTGACATTCCCCTGTTGGATGAAGTTCCGGTCCGGCAGAGGTACCGACGCATTCCTCCCTCAGAGTACGAGGCTGCCAAGTCACACATCAATCAGCTCTTACAGAACCAGGTAATAAGGGAAAGCAGTAGCCCTTATGCCTCTCCCATCGTTCTTGTTAGGAAGAAAGATGGTAGCCTTCGTATGTGTGTGGACTACCGTCAGCTTAACAGCAAAACGAGAAAAGATGCTTTTCCATTGCCTCGCATTGAGGAAAGCCTAGACCATCTCTCCGGGGCCCAGTGGTTTTCCACTCTAGACCTAACCAGTGGGTACAATCAGGTTCCTGTATCAGAACAGGATAAGTTAAAAACTGCTTTTTGCACGCCATTTGGACTCTTTGAGTGGAACCGTATGCCCTTCGGGCTTTGTAATGCACCAAGCACATTCCAACGTCTGATGCAGAGGATGTTTGGGGACCAACAGTGCCAGTCCCTTCTTTTATATTTGGATGACATCATTGTGTTTTCGGGTTCGGTCTCTCAGCACATGGAGCGTTTGGAAGCAGTCCTTGCTCGGCTTCAGAGAGAAGGTCTGAAAGTAAAACTGGGAAAATGTTCCTTTTTCAAACGACAGGTTAAATACTTGGGGCACCTTATCTCAGATAAAGGTGTAGCCACAGACCCGGCCAAGACTGAGGCAGTGGCTAAATGGCCACGTCCCACACAGGTTTCAGAACTGCGCGCATTCTTGGGCTTTGCTAGCTATTACAGGCGTTTTGTGGAGGGTTTTGCTAGATTAGCGGGTCCTCTTCATAGGCTGGTGGCACAACAAGTAGGTACAAAGTCCAGGAAGGGGTCTGGTCAGGCTTTTCAATCTGCTTGGACATCAGAGTGTGAGGAGAGCTTTGAGGCTTTAAAAGCAAAATTAACATCTGCACCAGTGTTGGCATATGCTGACTTTTCACGCCCTTTTATTTTAGAGACAGATGCCAGTCTCAGTGGACTTGGGGCAATGTTGTCACATGAAATGGAGGGTGGAGTAAGGCCCATTGCATACGCCAGTCGAGGTCTTAACCCTTCCGAGCGCAACATGGCTAATTATAGCTCTATGAAGTTGGAGTTCTTGGCTTTAAAATGGGCCATGGCTGAGAAATTCAGGGAATATCTTTTGGGCCATCGGTGCGTGGTCTATACAGATAACAACCCTTTGAGTTATCTTCATTCAGCCAAGCTTGGTGCAGTGGAGCATCGCTGGGCTGCTCAACTTGCTGCATTTGATTTCGATATTAAGTATCGTTCTGGACGCAGCAATGACAATGCTGATGCCCTTTCCCGCCAGCCGATGTCAGGTAATGGCTTGGAAGAACTTTTGTCGGGCACCTCCATCCCAGAGGCTCTTCGGTGTGCCCCATGTCCTGTTCCAGTGGCTGCAACCCAATTTGTGACCACCGTTTTACCGTCTCATTCTGTGTCTGACCTTCGCACTTTGCAGGAAGCTGACCCCCTTCTGAAGGACATTTTGGGTTTTTGGAAGAGGCAGGTTTATCCTACTCTTGAGGAGAAACGGCGATTTCCCAAACTGTCCTTGGTTCTTTTAAAAGAGTGGGGTCGTCTTGTCGCAAGAGATGGTGTGGTGTACCGTCAAGTCCATCGGTCAGATGGGGGTGAGGAAATTTTACAACTGATTTTGCCATCAGTTCTTAAACCGACTGTTTTGACTCAGTTACATCAGGAACATGGACACCAGGGTGTGGAACGCACCGCTGAGTTGGTGAGACAGCGCTGTTACTGGCCCGGAATGTCTAATGACATTAAACAGTGGGTACAGGAGTGTCAACGGTGCCAGGTTGCTAAAAATGTAACATCTGGCTCGGGCACTTTTATGGGTCATCTGTTGGCTTCTCGGCCGAACGAGATTGTTGCCATGGACTTTACTATGTTGGAGCCTTCACGGAATGGCTTGGAAAATGTTCTGGTACTTACTGATGTATTTACTAAATACACAGTTGCTGTTCCAACTCGGGACCAGAAAGCGGCTACCGTCGCTCAGGTTTTGCTCAATGAATGGTTTTTTAGATTTGGGGTTCCAAGCCGCATTCATTCAGATCAGGGTCGGAGCTTTGAGAGTGCATTGATTCAGCAACTTTGTAACATGTATGGAGTTAAAAAATCGCGCACTACCCCTTACCACCCTGCTGGAAATGGGCAGTGTGAGCGTTTTAATAGAACACTTCATAACCTGTTGCGCACTCTACCAGTGTCTAGGAAGCAGGATTGGGCTTCCAGTCTTCCACAAGTACTGTTTTGTTACAACACTACCCCCCATCAGAGTACTGGGGAGTCCCCATTTTTTCTCATGTTTGGCCGTGAACCTCAGCTGCCTGTGGATTTCTTGTTGGGTCGTGTTCAGGATCCTACACCAGGTGAGGTGGTGGATTGGGTGGCTGAACATGGGATTAGATTAACTACTGCTTTTCATCATGCTCAGGATCACTTGTTGGCAGCTGCAGGGCGTAGAAAACAGCATCATGATCAAGGCATTCGGCAGGTTCCATTACAAGAGGGACAGTTGGTTTACCTGCGTGATCATAGTGTTAGAGGTCGTCATAAAATCCAGGACCTCTTTAACTCAGTTATCCATCAGGTTGTGAGAGCTCCAACGGCTGGAGAGCAGGTTTATACTGTGGCTCCTGTGAGTGACTTGCAGAGGACTCGAAATGTGCATCGGGATATGCTGAAGGCTCGGGTTGGGCCAGAGCCCACACCTGCACCCCTGCAGTCAAAACCTACCTTGCCTACAAGGGAGTTGGATGACTCTGTGGAGGATGATTTGTGCTTGTTGGTCTCTGATACTTATGTACCTACTAGCTCCACAGCCACAGGGTTGCTTCCACCGGTCGCTTTAGGAAACGGTCACCCTGTTCAAACTTTTGAGGCAGTTCCTCCATCCTTGCGTCGTACTGCCCGTCTAGGGGCAGGACAGCATTCAAATGTCCATCACCTTCCTCGACCTGTGGGTTATGCGGCAGGAACTAGTCAGCCAGTTTCCAACGCACAGTTTGCCATTTTTCGCCCGTGGTGCTGAAGTGTGCAGGTCCATCGTCGGGGCGACGATGCAACATCGGGGGGTAGAATGTGGTGAGATGGTGTTCCACCACACACCCCCCTCCACCCTGTGGAGCAGGTGTAGCCATTTGCACACCGTTGATTGATGGGCGGGGCAGATGCCTTTATATTGAGCAGGCTGCTGTGGGGTGCGAGTATCTTTGTTTCCTTCACTACAGTCGGCTGCTTTATTTTGCTTGTGTTCTGGATCTGCTCATCTGAGATCGTAAGTGCCAGTTTTTCAATCAGTTACTGGGATCGTGTTGGGCTTTTGGGGTGTTACACCTGTCGTGCGTTTCTGCAGTGTTGTTCTGCTGGCGTTGCCGGCTGTGGCTGTGGGTTGTTGTAGCGTGCGGCTTCCTTTTGGTCCTCACCTGCTGACCTGTTTCCTCCCTGGTTTGGCTGTGTTTCCACCTCTGGGTAAGCTGCCTGCAATTTAGACTTAATTTTATCCTGAATCCACAATAATGGGTTTTCTGTTTTAGGCACCAGCTTTTACTGTTTTGGAGTTGCAGCGCTGTGGACACTCTGCTGTCTTGTCCTGTCTTTCCCTGGTTGTTCGGCCCACTCTCATCAAAACCTGGACTGGTCGGGCAGGTGTTGGGGGCAGGGCATCACATCACTCCGTTGAAGAGCTCTTGAACTGGAAGACGACAACGACCGGTTATGGTTCCAAAGTGTTTTCCATTATTTGAGTCTTCCTTCTTTTAAAGGACTGAGTGATGGACTGGAAACCTTGGTTTTAAAAGGATTGTTTTATTGAAACTGTTTTATTAAATATTTTAACTTTGCAAAAGTCTGTTCTGGTGTTCTGGTGTATAATTTAAAAGAGCAAGAGCTCCACCTTCTGGTCACACAACTAGAACTTAGAAACGCTAAGCATAAAACCCACAACAAAAACCTAACCTGAACAACCGTTTACATCTGCAGGATTTAATTGACATCGGTTATAAAGCTAAGAACTGTTTTTCTTGTGTGTGACACGTTGTAATCTGACGACCAGAGTGAGTTTGTTGTAGTGAAACGTCGTTTTTAGTTGCTTGATTGCTACTTTTGTTGTTATTGACGTTGTTATTGTTTTCTGAACACTCCCAGTCAAAAGAGGTTGTGATTAATGTTAGTTGAAGACTTAAATGGATTTAACTATGCCAACATGCTGTTCATTTTGTTAAAGATCTCAATCTTTGAAGAATCATAGTAGATTAATACTACTTAAGGTACTATAATCTACACTGATCTCCCAATCATTTAGGTAGAACCGATTCGATCGTTTCTATTCTAGATCTATTCATTTTGATGACGCCATAGACTTCAAAATTTTTAGGGATTACCAAATCTTGCGTCGTTCGTCTAAAAGACAACAGACATTTAGACCAAACTAGTTTCATTTTTTTATTTTAGTTTAACCTAAACTAATTAATGAATGGAGGAATAGTTTGAATGAAGAGGCCTTCGTTACAGAAGCCCTCCACATTTCTATAGGTATAGATCCCTATGTCTGATTTTTACAGCATTGATCCACCCCTTAATTGGTAATTTTAGCTGATCTAATCCATGATAGCTTACATACCAGGTGCATATAGGTAAGGCTTAATGTAGAATCCCAATCATAAGCCCACCTAAAACCACATAATTGCATGACACATTGAACCAGGGTGGCACCGACTGGAAGCCATCCAGCCTGCAACCTTCGATGTGGGGACCTGCTGATCCAACGTTGGTCTTCAACCTTCATCCAAGGCCCGCCTCCTCTGCTTCAATCGAGGGATCCCCTCTACATGCTGATTAAAAACCATTCTTGCTGATGAAATCAATAACCCCCATCGTTGTGGATTTACCGTTGTGGATTATAAGACTTTGTTTCCAAGGGATCACAGACTCAGTTTTCCATGGGTTAACAGACTATGTTTTCCAAAGGATTAAAAGCTTGCCGCAATGGGATTACCTACGAACAGTATGGAATTTCCAAAAACATTATGGGAGTATACTTTTGAACTTTTTGACTTTTTTTTTTCCACTTGCTGGATTACATAGAGGTCAGAGACATTCGGTGGTATCCTTTCGTGTTGGAACTCATCTCCAAGGACAGGCGATGACTTCCAAAAAGGGGGACTGTAGTGATACACCTACCTCTGATATTTTAGGCTTGACCTTCAAGTACACCTCTCTGCATCTCTCTGAAACTCTCAGTGTTACACCTTCTTGAGGCCCTCAAGGAGACGATTGGACACTTATATTGGTTAACAATTATTATGAATTAATGGACACTAATTAATCAGATTGAACTTTCTTTTTAATGTGTGTTAATTCAGAATTGATCTACAGTATTTTTGTCATTTCAATGATGATCTGTTACTTGCATGACTTTGACCCTTCTGCTGGTTTATTTCTGCAGAACAAGCAGTCTTTGAATCTAAAGCACAAGGTCAGAGTAAACGTTTAACTTGCAGCTTCTTTTGTGTTGTCTATGAAGTTAGCCATAATATTTCTCTGTGCTCACGAGCGGCCATCTGGTCGCTTTGTAAACATTTTTCCTGTTGTCCGTCAAGAGACTTTCGGCCAATAGTCATCGAGGAGGTGGGGAGACCCCACCTCCCCTATAAATGGGCACTTCCTGCATTGTCCTTTAGTTTTTTGGAGGAGAACGAACTGACAACTTGCTTCTCCTCTGTGGAAAGCTGGAGACGGCCCGGTCATGTGTCAACGACCCACGTCTCAGCTGGAATCATAGTAAAGCCTTACTTTGATCCATTCACTCCTTTCTGGAAGAATTTGTTTTCTGAAGTTTTACTTTGAAAGTTCAACCAGTGCGATTGGGGCCTGTTCCTGCCGGTGAAAGCGTGCTCCCGCTCGTCTGACCCAGTCATACACGCACAAAGTCATCTGGACGCTCACTGGACAACACAGTCCGTTAGTGTCCACAAACTTCTCAGTCCTCACCAGTGATGTCAGTAACGCGTTACAAAGTAACGCGTTACTCTGGTCGGACCACTTTTTTCAGTAACTAGTAATCTAACGCGTTGCTTTTCAAACTGCAGTAATCAGATTAAAGTTATTTTCTCCAAATTGTTGTGCGTTACTTAGTTATTTGTCATTTTCTGTAGTACTGTAAATAATTTAATTTTATTTCGCCAATGCGTCTCGGGGGAGAGCGATAAAAAAAAAGACAGAAGTGACGTCAGTCTATGCGACCGCCCGGTGTCTTGTAGCAGTACACGTTAGCATTAAGCTAGGTTTAGCATCTCGCTGCGGTCTCCTGTTTGTTTGGGAACGTTGTGACTTGTTAAAAACACGAGCGCACATCCAAAACGGTGTGTGGACTTTGTTTCACGGAGACTGGATCTGCAGCAGACAACACGTCTAACTTGAACGGACTTAACGACGTGATCCGAACGTGAACGAGGAGCAGCTTGTAAACACTACTAACAGAGCAGCATCAGCAGCAACAGCAGCCTTCAGGTTGGTCAGATCAGTCAATAACACAAACTGTAGGACATTTTAAAGCTCTGGATCTACGTCTGAAATGTTGTTGTTGCTGTGCAGGCTTTAAATTAACTGAGCGTCTCTAAAACGTCTTCCATCACGTCCATCATCATGTCAACACCAGCCAAAAAGTTAATCACTTTATGAAAAAACTGATGTCAACAAGTCCTGGAGCTGAATAAATCCCTGCCCTGATGATGACCGAGAGATCCAACCACAAGAAGAGGTATTGTTCTTTTATTAATAATTAACCTTTTTAATTTAAAATGATAATCTTATTAACTATTTTTATTTTTTTTACCTGTTTGTGTTATTTCCAGTCTGAGACAGAGGAAGCAGCTGTCTTTTTCCTCTTGAGGGACATCCACCTGCAGCTAAGAAGCGTGTGATGATGACCCTGATGCATGCTCAATAATCCAGGTAGAAAAATCTAAAAATGCTAAGTCTGGTCCTCTGGACATTCAAAAAACAAAACAGAACAAAAAAAATTGTAGAAACGTTTTATCTTTTGTCCAAAAGACTTCCTCAGTCTGAGATGCTGTATTCATCTCAATCTTATAAATACTGTAGCACCCTCTCACAGTGGATCAACCAGTTTGCTGCTGACAGCTGAAACCAGCTGCTCACGGGCCATCAGCCTATAACAATGGATAGTTAGCAGCACCCTGATGGTTGTTTGCTATTCACAGAGGGCTGAGTGATACTAGCAATAACAGCATTGTAAGAGGGGGACAGTTGAACCCAGAGGCCTCCACCCCTGTTTAATGATGGATGGTTTCTTTTCACAAAGATGGCCTCCTTTACTCCTCTCTCAAACCATCGTTCCTCTCTATCAAGGATGTGAACATCTTCATCCCTGAAAGAGTGACCGCTGGCCTGGAGATGAGTGTAGACCACAGAGTCCTGACCTGATGATGTTGATCTTCTGTGCTGGACCATCCTTTTGGCCAGTGGCTCATGCTTTTATTTATTTTCATACAAACGTATTGTTTACTTGACACATTTTCAAAATAAACATTTTATAAGTCTTTTTTGTAAAAATATTATTTGTTTAGTGTAAGAATTTAATGAGGAGGTCAATATTAATACTGACCTCTTTATCCTTAATTAATCTACTTATTCAGATTGAATAGTAAATTCACGGATTCTGTTCTTTTTCAGTTTACCCAATATCTCTGTGATCTTTATGATGGATAAATAAACAGAGCCATTAAGTGACAAAGACGTTAACTTAGTTTGATATGTCAAAGAGACACTATCATTTATTTAAAATAAATCAACTAAATTAACACCATTACACTTGATTGACATGATTTCACTTTCTTTCAAATTAAAACGTCAGCACACTTAAATTCAACACAACAGACTTCAATATTGGATGTTAACATATTTAGTCTGTGGGCTCTTTAACTTAAAAAATATAGTTTCCAGCTTAGATTGAGAGGGAAAAGAGATAGGAGGAAAGATTTAAGAAGAAATTATCCTGAGCATGATACCAGAGTGACACTTCTCATCCGACTTCTGCTAAAATCCAAGTACGTTTTGTAAACAGCTCTTTACCTTTTGACGACTGCCCGGTAAGAGGGACGACCTTGTAGCCTTTCAGATGCACGGATTCTTGTGGGAACCAGTACGATACCTTCAAGCAAGGTTCTGGTTTACGTTTTCCAACGTCTCCTGGTTTTGCTTGGTCATCAGAGAATATGTCAGCTTCAGGCCTCTGACTTCAAGATAAACTTATTCCAGGAAGGAATAGACAAGTTCTTGATCTTACGCTTGTTCGAAGTAGACTCATAACAGCCTGTTATCAGTCCTTAGCTGAAGACGCCGGTCGTTAGCTCTTGACCACACGTGTCCAGCTCTTGGGAAAGTTCACATCTCTTGAAGTTCCCAGCAACTCTCTCAGACTCTTGCCGACTCTGAAGTCTCAGCAAAAGCTTAGCACTAGTACTTAAGGAAGGACCAGTCGAGGAGTTCATTTGTCTTATCATACCCAAGGTTAAAGCCAGCAGCAGAGAGAAATGTTTAGGAAAAAAGACAGATAACGCTGGAGCCCTGCTCATGAGACTGTCTCTGAGTTTCTAAACAAAACCGTCCGGTCTCTGTGACCCGAAGGCTTCACCTTTAAACACAGCAGTGAACACAGTTTAACTCTTACAGAATGACACAGCTTAAAAGCACACATCATGAAAATGACAAAAGTTATTCTTTTGATCACATTAGAATAAAATCAAAGATAGAAATAGTCTCTTTTGGTGACTATATTTATCAGATTATAGCTAAATGAATGATTTTGTAGTAAATGTCTTGCTTTACTGAGTGGTCAGTAAAGGTCATCACTGGACAGTTCAAAAACCTTAATTTGACCCTGGGTAGGTCCATTACATCTCCCCCCTTTTGGAAGCCATCGCCAGTCCTTGGGGATGGGGTCCAACACGAAAGGAAACCTTGAACTGTCTTTGATCTTGAAGTAATCCAGCAAGTGGACAAGAAAAATCAAAAATTATAATCCCATAAAGTTTTTGGAAATTTCATACTGTTCAGAGGTAATCCCATTGCGAAAAGCTTTTACTCCTTTGGAAAACAAAGTCTGTTAACTCCTGGAAAACAAAGCCTGTGATCCCTTGGAAAGCAAAGTCTTATAATCCACAGCGGTAATTCCACAGCAGTAATTCCATATCGATTAGAGTTGGTGATTTTATCGGCAACAATTGTTTTCATAATCAGCATGTAGAGGGGATCCCTCGATTGACGCAGAGGAGGCGGCCCTTGGACGAAGGTTGAAGACCAAGCGTTGGAGCTGCAGGTCCCCACATCGAAGGTTGTTGGCTGGTTGGTTTCCAGTCAGTGCCACTCTGGTTCTATGTGTCATGCAATTATGTGGTTTTTTAAAGTGGGCTTATGATTGGGATTTTACATTAAGCCTTACCTATATGCACCTGGTATGTAAGCTATCATGGTTTAGATCAGCTACACTTACCAATTAAGGGGTGGATCAATTCTGTAAAATTTAGATATAGGGATTTGTACCTATAAAATTTTGGAGGGCTTCTGTAACGAAGGCCTCTAATTCCAAACTATTCCTCCATTCATTACTTAGTTTAGGTTAAACTAAAATAAAAATGAAATATAGTTTGATCTAAATGTCTGTTGTCTTTTAGACGAACGACGTAGGATTTGGTATTCCTAATAAATTTTGAAGTCTATGGCGAGACTCATCAAAATGAATAGATAATCTAGAATAGAAACGATCGAATCGGTTCAATTTAGAAATTATGAGACCAGTGTAGTTTATTGTACCTTGAGCAACTTTAAACTACATTGACTCTTCAACGATTGCGATTTAACAAAATGAACTGCATGTTGGCATAGTTAAATCCATATCATTCATTAACCAATGTTAATATAAAACCTTTTTGGCTGGGAGTGTTCAGAACCAAACAGTATCTCAACTAATGACAACAGTAATGACTAAACAACAAGGAAACAACGTTTCACTGCTTCGACACACTCTTGTCGTCAGATTCCAAAGTGCAACACACAAGAAAACAGGTCTCAACTTTATGACCGAGGTCAAATTAAATCTCGTGGATTTAAACGGTTGTTAAGGTTAGTTTTTGTTGTGGGTTTTAGGCTTAGCGTTTCTAAGTTCAAATTGGACAATGCGACTTATAGGGTGGGAAATATGGTAGTTTAAACCTGATTAGTTTATTTACTAACTTGTGTTTGGACGACCTTATTATCCCATGAAGTCGGTGAGTTTGTGAGATCTTTGTCTTTTGTGGAGTCATTGAACGCCTTGTAAGGTTTGATCTGATTTCGATGTACCCATTTAGCAATTGGCTCTTTGCGGCCTTTGCTGATTTTGATTTCGTAGACGACTGAGGACACTTTGTCTGTTATCAGATGAGGTCCAGTCCACCTGGGCATTAGTTTGCGGGCGAGAGTTCCGGTCTCGGACCCTCCTTTCCCGGTTGCTGGGGCGAACGTATAGTACCAGACTCTGTCTCCCACTTGGAGTTCATTGTGAGAGGCCTTCTGGTCGTAGTACGCCTTGCGTCCTTCAGCGGATTTTTCCAGGTTTTTCTGGGCGAAAGCAAAAGTGTTTCTGAGGTGTACATTCAAATCTTTCATGTATTGTTGTGTAGTGTAGGCTGTCGCCATGGCGGCGTCGCCTGGTTGGTACAACAGGTGTAGAGGGAGAGTCATTTGTCGACCGGTCATCATCTCGAAGGGAGAGATGCCAGTTGATGTGTGTGGAGTGGCTCTTATGGCCATGAGGACCAGAGGGAGTTTCACATCCCAGTCCTTGTGGTTTGCAGCCACGTATTTCTTCAAAATACTCACCACAGTTCTGTTTGCTCTCTCTACTTGGCCTGAAGCCTGTGGGTGGTAGCCGACATGAAAGTTGGCCTTGACGCCTAGCGTCTTCCACAGTTCTTTCATCACTTCACCTGTGAAGTGTGTACCTTGGTCTGAGTTCACCCTAAGGGGAAGTCCAAACCTTGAGAATATATGATTCATTAACAACATAGCAGTGGTTTGTGCTGTGTCGTTAGGAGCTGGTAGGCATTCTACCCATTTGGTGAATGCACAGGTTACCGTGAGAAAATATTTATTTCCTCTAGAGCTCTTAGTGAGTGGTCCAACCCAGTCGATCTGGAGGTCAGACCATGGGAATGCAATGCCTCTGCTTTGCAGTGGTGCTCTGTGAAGTGGTCTGGTTGGCTGAAACTGGCCACAGACCACGCACCCTTCAATGTAGTCCTTGACATCCTTTTTCATTCCAGGCCAATAGGCAATTTGTTTTAATGCCGTCAGCGTGGCTTTATCTCCTTTGTGTCCTGCGGACGGGAGATCATGGGCATGAACTAACATCACCCCCCTTTGGTCATGGGGAACCACGAACACAGGTGAGGACGTTGGTCCATGAGCGAAAGTCAAGATGCCCTTGAGTAGTTTAAGCTGTTTGCGCAGCTGATAAAGGACCTTAAGGTCTGGATCGGAATCCAGTTCGTCTTTAGACGGAGTATTCTTGTCCGGATCAGTCAGATACAGTATCATGGAGTTGATAGCAGGATCCGACTTCTGAAGTTGGATGATGTCAGGGTCAGTCAGTGCGGGTCGTACGGAGACTGCGTTGTCAGCAGGTTTGGCTGCGGCCTGTGCACGTGTGACTGCCATAACTCTGACTGAAGGTTGTGTTGGCAGAGTCTCGATTAACCAGGAGGGGTCGAAGGACCATAGAGGACCTTCGTCGGCTCCTTCTTGGCTAAGGAATCTGCAATGTCATTGTAGTACTTGTCATCGCCTGGGACTCTAGAATGCCCTGGAACTTTCTTCCAGTAGATCTGTAAGTCGTGTGACGTCACCAAGTGATCACACGCTATGAAAAGCTCTTTGTGTTTGACCACTTTTCTGTCGCTTGTTAGGAAACCGTTCTGTTTCCACACAGCGAGGTGACAAGCGAAACTCAAACGAGCATAGTTAGAGTCAGTGCAGATAACTAGCGTCTTGATGGAGCGTTCTACTACCATCTGGAGAGCTATTAGGATTCCTGCAATCTCAGCATACTGAGAAGTCTGAGAGCCTAATTTGTAGCTGAAAGTTATCTGCTCTTGGTCTTGGAGGAGGACCCCTCCAACACCTGCTCTGCAGATCTTGTCGCGGAGGAATGAAGATCCATCCACGTACAACGTTGTCATATCTTTGCAGATATTGTCATCAAAGAAGTGGTGATTCGGGTCTTCAGTTACTGGGGGTTTTACCTCAACCGGCGGCTGGGTGGCTGGTACATCTTGTGTACACTTCTGGCAGATTGCCAAGTCCGTCCCCAGATGAGACTTCTTGTTTTGACCATAACGTATGTCTAGGTTAAAACTTTGAAGCGCCATGAGCCACGTTGCAACACGTGAGTTTGTCACCACACCATCTCTGATGCGTTCACTGTTAAGAAAGGTCACTGGCTGGTGTTGTGTTTCCACAATGATTTTCTGTCCACCAATGTAGCTGGAGAAATGTTTAACTGCCCACACTGTGGTCAGTAAAGCTTTCTCACAGTCTGAGAATCTCAACTCGGGGCCTGCCATCGTTTTGCTGGCATAGGCTACTACACGTTTGTCTCTGTCGTGTATCTGGTACAGACCTGCACTTATGCAATGAGCTGAGAAGCCCACTTCCAAGTAAAACTCTTTGTTGTAGTCTGGGTAGACTAAACAAGGGGCTGACTTGATCCTGTTTATAAGAGCGTCCATTGCCTGTTGCTGTTTGTCAGTCCAAACAAATGGTACGTCTTTTTTAAGGAGTTCAGTCAGTGGTTTCGCAAGGTCCGCATAGTTTTCGATGAATTGGTTCGAGTAGTTACACACGCCCAGAAAACTTTGTAGTTCTTTGAGATTGGTGGGGACTTTGAGATTGTCGAGGCCTTGGGTGCGAGTCAGCTGTGGTTGTACTCCGTCAGGACCTACAAGTAGGCCAACGTAGTCCACTTTGGTTCTGCACCATTGGCATTTTGACAGTGATATCTTAGCACCAGCAGTTGTCAGCTGATTCAGAACGTGGTCGATCTCAGCCAAATGTGAGTCCAGTGTTGGCTGCCTCAAAAGGACATCGTCCACGTAGATCAGTGTCCCACGCTCGTGGGCGTCTGGACATGCTTTGTTCAAGAAGATGTTGAACTCTGCAGGTGAGTTAGCGTAGCCAAAGGGACACCTGTTAAAGGTGTACTGACGGCCACCAAAAGTGAAAGCTAGTTTGTACTGGTCCTCGGCGCGCACAGGGATGGTCCAAAAACCAGAGGCGACGTCGAGAGTCGAGAAGTACTTACCATTGGTGACCTTGGGCAGTTCCTGTTGGAGTTGCGTCATAGGCCATCTGGATAAGGGAACTTGTTTGTTTAGCTTTCGGTAGTCTATAGTGAGTCTCCACTTACCATTAGGTTTTAACACCGGCCATAAAGGCGCAGAGTAAGTGCTGTTACAGTATCGGATGATACCTTTTTCTAACAGGTCATTAATGATTTCTCTGACAGGTTGATGTGCTGCCAGAGGAATCTTGTACTGTCTGACAAATGCAGGGGGAGCATTAGGCGGGGTTGGGATGCTCACTGTGTGGAGCGTGGTCAACCCACAATCCATCGAGTCAGTTGAGAATGATTTCTCATATTTTAGAAGAACTTTGCGAAGTTTGTCCCTTTCTTCATCAGTTTTCAGGGCGTCGGCTTGGGTGACCACCTGTTCAATCTGTGAAGCAACTGAGAGGGATTCTTGTTCTTTGGGGAGCTCCAGTGAGTCCCCTTCAGTGTCGTAAAACCTGTCAACAGGTAGTGCACTGTAAGTTTGAGGACCTAGACTGTCTCCTCGGTTGAAACCGAACCGGTTGACCGTGTCATGGTCGGAATCATTGGGGGAGAAGAGAGCTATGGCCTGTGTTGGTTTCGTTAACAAGACTTGCCCCGTGTGTTGATTTGGGATCAAGATTTCTGGGAGTCCTCCCAGAAATGGAATGCTTAGCTCAAAATCATGAAAATCAGTAGAGATCAACCATCCTAGCTGTGTGTTTTTTGGGATCAGTACCTCTTCTGTGCTTGTGTTGCACACAGCAACAGTCGTGGTTCTGCAGTCGAGGGTCACTTGGCATGTGGCCTCCATGGACAGTCCTAAGTTGAAAAACATAGGAGATGGTTGAAAGTATGCCTGTTTTGTGCTAATAGCTTGTCCTTTCATGATGTGACACATCACCGGCTTGTTCATAACCTGAGGTGGTACCGCAGTGTTATGGCTGTTAGCAATCTGACAGACCTCTGGAATGGTCTGTCCAGCCTTAAGGTTCTCTGATGTTAGCACAGGAAAGTCCTTTGTGGCTGTGTCTAGTGACCACAGTACATTGTTGTTGATGTCCACTCGGACACCTAACCTTACCAAAATGTCGGAGCCTATGTAGGTTGCATGTGGTAAGTTCGGGACCACGAGGAACGGGTGATCCAGTACTCGTTGGTTCCAGATCAGTTTCAGGTCAATGATCCCTTTTGCGGTCATTACCTGTTTATCGTTGGGGTCCAACGAAAAGCGGAAAGCCTTTTTGTTCATTTCTAGACCCAACTGTTTTTTAACCAAGGTTCCATAGAAAGCTTGGCTGATCGCTGATTTCTCCGTCCAAGGAGACAAAACAGCATCATCGGCGTGGGATCCTTGGATCTCAACACCTTTGACTACCCGCGGTAGGTAGTGTTCAGTGAGTGCTGACTGTTCCAGCTCGCAGAGGAGGCTCTCTTGTTGGGCCTTTTCTGCCTCACCTGTTGCTGAAGGTTCACTTACCGGGATTGTGCTCTCGTTGGAGGAACCCGTTGTGCCTTCCGCGGTACCTGCTGTTAGACAGTCAGTGTCACCTTGTGTAGGCATATCGATTGGCAGTGGTTGGCTCACTCTGGTCCACATTGTTTGATCACCATAATCTATAATCGCGTCGAAGCGGTTTATAAAGTCTTGGCCAACCAAAAATGGGAATGAGTCAACGGTGGACACGTGTACCGGGTGGTATAGCGTCATTTCACCAATCTGCATATGAACCATGGCTATAGCTGTAAGGGTTGTACTCGTCTCTGAGAGTCCCTGCAGTACTACAGCACATTCTTTGAGGGGTATTTCCCTGTCAACCCCGCTAGCGGCTATCCTTAGCTCCTTCAACAGTGTGGGAGACATAATGGTTATGTCAGCCCCACCATCCAGGAGGGCCTCTTCTGTGAGGACCCCTTCTAAAGTGATTGACAGGTAAGCCTTCTTAGCGGGCCCCTTCCTGATAATGTTACACAGGAACCTACCAGGTTTTTTCCGACGTGTGTTACGTCTACCATTGTCTGTGTGAATTTCATTCACCTGTACTGGTAGTGCAGTCACACATGGGTCTGAGTGATCGGTCTGCGACGAGTCATTGTCTTTGGTGAGTGCGCTTTCCCCCCCTTTTTCTGATGAGGGGCTCTCGGACTCTGTAACAATGATGTCATGGTTACAGTCAACATCTTGTTGACCGTCTATACCCTGATTGTCAGCATCCTGACCATCAGTATCTTGGTGACTGTCAGCAATCGTGGCATTGCTGTTATTAGTGTGTTCTGAGTCACTATCAATGATAGTGCTACACATCACACCAGGTTTGTTTTCCTTGTTTGTTTTTTTCAAACTTTCTAACAACCGACGTATGTTCTCCATCTCTTCTGAAGACAGAGGTTTAGGGCCTTTTTTCTGGAACTTCTGTGGGTTTTTCCTCGCCCCAGACTGTTCAGTTTGAGGTGCAGGATCTGGCGCATTGCTCGGGGGTCCCCTCTGGGACCGCCCTCTTCCATATGAGTCACCTTGGGACCCATATTTCTTTTTCTTTTGGAAAGCCCTCCTTTTTTGATGGGGCTCTTCCTCTTGATGCGGCCTGTACCACTTAGGGTCTCTGGACCCCTTTTGGTCTTTGTTCCAGCGGACACCTTCATTTTGCGGTCTGTCAGGTTGGAAATTTTGCTTATTCTCGGCTTCCTTAAAAGAGTGAGCTGGCGCTCTTGCTCCTTCAAGGTCTAGCGTTTGGTATTTGACCTTTTCACCAGGACACACTTCAAAGGGTGTCTTGTTTGGTGAGCGACCTGTAAAAACATCTATCGCGCACTCTCTTATGTCTTCGATGGACCTCCGTTTATAGTTTGCGCTGACATGTACTTTCTCTCTTATGTCAGGGCAGAGGTTTTGGCTGAAAATATACTTAAACCCTACCTCCTCCTCCATTTCAGGTTCGCATCTGTCCCCGAAATAGGCACGGAATATTCGGTCATAATATGACCTTGGGTGTTCATTCCTACCTTGCTTGATGTTAGCTGCTGTTATGATGCCATCGGGCCCCGTGCAAGGAGAAAACTCCCTTATCAGCGCAGCACAGAGAAGACTGTAGTCTTTCATCACTGCTTCTCGTTGACGCTTCATAAAAGCATGCACCGTCCTGTCCGATGTTAACCTTAACAGACAGATTCTATCATCATCTGTAGCTTCTGGGAAACGTTGAAGCTGGAAATCAAGGTCCTCGAGATAGATCTTGGTTTCGTGTGAGCCCATTGGGCCAGGGGCGAAGGTTTGAATGCTTTTCGCCATATTCCGTAGTTCAGCCATTGATAGAGGTATTTGTGGGTTATTATCAGATCAATGTTTTAGTTTTAGAGTTGGTGTAAATTTTCATACTCTTATACCACTATGCAAAAAAACTCAGGACAGTGTTAGTTTTACTATTTTATGCTTATGTCTATTATTATATGTTTCAATGTTTCAATGTTTAGATGTTTACTGTTGCACCGAGGGACTGAGAGAAACGCAATTTCGGTCCTGTGTATGTCCTGTACAGTACATATTGCAGATCTGACAATAAAGTTGACTTTGACTTTGACTTAAAACTCTAAATTATGACTTTTATTCTCACAATTATGAATTTAAAACTCAAAGTTACGACTTCCTGTTGGGCTTTTATTTTTTCTTTCATGACGGAACTGGGCTTCCACATGTACGAGTGTGTGTAACCTGCAAAAACTAAAACCACCCTCCTGAGCTCCTTCCTGCTGCTGGATGATGTTCAGGACTCCTGCTGCATCTTGTCGGGAGTTTTCAGCTATTGGTTGAATTCATGGGCGTGGTACTCTGTGTGTTCATTGTTTTGGATTCGACTGTATTCTAATTCAAGAACCAGGTTTTGAGATCCTGTCTGGACCTTGAGCAACAGCCAAAGCTGTCCGTTCGTTATTAATCTTTGACTGTAACAGAGGAAGAGACCGGTGCAGGCAGGATGTCCACTCATGTCCTGTTCTAGGGTGCAGGAGGAGAGAGGGGGGGCACTTTTGTTGTTCGAACATCCTGCCTGAGACGATGTGCTCCCTGCAGCTGCAGGAAGATTTTACTGTGGTGTCAAAAAACACAATGAATTTTAGCGGTTTAGGGTCACACTGTATCTAATCGGCCACGACTGTGTATTTGTGACGACTTAAAAAAAACAACAACAACACATTTATCTTTGGGTGTATTTTTACACAAAAAGTAGAGACGTATAATAGGACTGTTATTTGTTGTTTTTGTTGTTGTTTGGAGCTTCTGCTGCAGAATGCAGATATAAATGCCTGAAAATACACTGAACAGAAATATAAATGCTGCACTTTTGTTTTTGCTCCCGCGTTTTCATGAGCTGATATCTAAGACTTTTTCTATGTTCGCAAAAGGGCTTTTTCTCGCAAATATTGTTCATTGTGTTCGTCTGCACTTCTCCTTTGGAGAGATAATCCACGAGACTTTGGCTGACCACAATAAAAGGCCACTCTAAAATGTGCAGTTTTATCACACAGCACGATGCCACAGATGTTGCAGGTTTTGAAGGAGCATCCATTTGGCAAGCTGACTGCAGGAACGTCCACCAGAGTCCATGAACTGCCGTCTCAAAAGGGGTTTCAGAGAGTTTGTCAGTGTGCCATTCATCCATGACCATCACTTCATGTTGCAGCATGATAATGCATGACATCATGTTGCAAAGATCCATACACAATTCCTGAAAGCTGAAAACATCCCAGTTCTTGCAGCACACTCTCCGGACATCACCTGTTGAGCTTGTTTGGGATGTTCTGGATCGGCGACAGCGCGTTCCAGTTCCTGATGATATCCAGCAACTTTGTATCTATCAATAAATCAATCTTTATTTAGAGCCCTTTTCAGCAGCCAGAAGGTGCACAAAGTGCTGAACAATACAGAAATAAAACAGACAATCAAAAATAACAATAAAAAACAGCCAGTTAAATATTAAAAACAATTAAGACATAACAAGAATGTCAAAGAACGGTACTAGGTATTAAAAGCCTGCCTGAATAAAAAGGTTTTAAGATTAGATTTTTAAAAAACTCCATATCAGTGATAGAGCGCAAGTCCATAGGTACCGTATTTTCTGGTGTATAGGTCGCACCGGAGTATAGGTCGCATTGTCCAATTATCACCAATAGATTGGAAAAATCCCTAGATAGGTCGCACGGACATTTAGCTCTGCTGCAAATGTCTGCCACAGGAGTGCACAGCAAGGCTTTTAAGAAGATTAACATGACAATTATTTGTTTGATAAAAATTATTGCAAATATGTGTCTGAAGGGCGAGATACACTCGAGCGTCCTCACGATACGCCAATACGCAGCGTACGTACGCCCCGTACGCAGCGTAGCCCCGCGTAGCCCCTCAGGGCAAGTACGCGCAAAAGTATTTTTTTACTACGCATACGCGATTCGCATACGCGATGCGCGGTGTCTGATCTAAACTTCCCCGGCGCCGGACTGTTTTGTATGTTACACAAATGAAATAAATTCCTCTTTTTTATCGCTGATCGGGCCTTTTCTTTTGTTTTTTTGCCTAAAGTCAAGTAACCGCTTCTTCCTCCGTTCACTCGATGAATGAAATGAATGAATTCAGGTCCTACCTGGGTGCGCGATGTTTTATATATTCCCTGGTGGGCTGTGGTGGGCTGTGGGCTGCAGGAAAAGCACTCCGTGCTCAGCTGCTCATATTACAACAAGGAGAACGCGAGCGTTTGGAGCGAAAAACTAGCGGAAGTGACGATCGGAAGTGACGGTACGGAGGAAATGACGTTAGAATTTGGAGCGAAAACACGAGAATCTACGCGAGAACGAAAGCCGAGTGTAGCAGCGGCTCCGTATACGCGCGTATACAGAGTCTGCTTCAGTGTATCTCGGGCTTGAGCTGAACTTTTCCTTAATAAATGAACGTAATTGTGAAATGAGCTGGATTTAAAAATTTGTTTAGCCGAAAGTGATAAGCCATATACTGTATAGGTCGCAGGCCTTGAAAAAACCATAAAAGGTGCGACCTATACACTGGAAAATACGCTTATTCCAGAGTCTGGGTGCAACAACAGAAAAGGCCTGGTCACCCCATTGTTGTAGCTATTGAAAAGGAGTGGACCAACATTTCACAGGCCACAATCAACAACCTGGTCAACTCTATTTGAATGAGACGTGTTGCACTGCATGAAGCAAATGGTGGCCACATCAGATACTGACTGGTTTTCTGACCTCCCACCACCAACACAGTAAAACTGCACATTTTAAAGTGGCCCACAATGGCTCACCTGTGCAATAATCCTGCTATATACAGTAATCAGAGTCTTGATATGCCACACCTGTGAGGTGGATGGATTAAAGAAGTGCTCATAACCACAGATTTACACAAATTTGTGAACAATATCTGAGAGGAAAAAGGTTTTTTGTGAGCACAGAAAAAGCCTTAGATGTTTTTCAGCTCATGAAAAGTGGGAGCAAAAACAAAAGTGTTGCGTTTATATTTTTGTTCGGTTTATTAATAATTACACAGAAAACTTCAGAGAAGCTTATACATTTCAGGCTGGGTGTTTTCATTTAAAATAGAAAAGGGGCTAGGATAAACAGGTAAAGTTGTGCAGAAAACAATGTTCTAAATACAAAAATAATACCTTTTAATCAGTTATTTCTGCAAAGCGAAACAATTCTCAAATGTTTCGTTAGGAACAAACAAATGGGTTTTGTGGTGAGGTCTTTTTTTTTTTTTGGCTGCTCCCTGTAGGGGTGTCCACAGTAAATCATCTGCCTGGATCTCATCCTATTTGTATCCTACTCTGCCACACTAACCCCCCTCAGATCCACCTTAAAGCTGCTATATGTACCGGTAGTTTCTGGAATATGCTGGAACTAGAAACATTTTGAACAGAGACACGTTTCTGGTCCCTCCCCCTTGCTCTCGGCTGAACTGCAACTCAGCCTCCATAGCTCCGCCTCCACTGCATGTCCTGTCTCGTGAACGCGCATGTGATACTGTAACCTTCGTTATCTTTATTGTTTAGTTTTAATAATAAACAATTCAAGCAAAGACACTTACTTGTCAAGCAGGAATGTTCCTAAAGGTCCCAGTATAGCTCTGCGTTGGGCCGAACGCTGCTCTACGCGCGTACTGAATTGATTGACAGGTCGGGTGGGGAAAAAAAAGGCACAAGCTGCAGCTGGCTCTGGCTGCAGCCGCTGCAATGTTCTGTGTTTATATGTTAATAAAATGTTCTAAAAAATAAAATAAAAACATGGAGCGCTGGTCCAGCAGAACACCAGGAAATCTGCAGAGCCTCGCGCAGCCACGTTGAACCCGAGTTTAATTCGCTCGTGACAAATTCATTCATTTCCTCATCATTTCAGTCATGGAGTCAGCGGAGGAGGAAGCGATCACTTGACTTTTGGCAAAAAAACAAAAGAAAAGTCCAGATCAGGGATGAAGAAGGGGAATTTAATACATTTGTGTCACATACAAAACAGTCCTGCATCGCTTTGCAATCCTTTGAACGAGAACGTGCGCGGATGCGCGCTGCGGGCTGGGACAGGGGGAGATGGGCGTGACAAGCTCGTTCATGAACAAAACTCTGTTTTTATTGGCTGGTTAACGGCGGGTCACTGTGGGTTTTTAGAAATGCTTTTAGTACCACCTGGAGAAGCCAGAAGACTATAGTTTTTTTCAGAGATTACCTGTCTAACATCAGTCTGTCAGGAGATAGTGACAGAGTGAAGAAATATGTTAAAAATATATTTTTAGAAAAGTTACATATAGCAGCTTTAACTACAACCATAACTCTTCTATGAGGTCTTCCACTTACCTGGCAACTACACATTCATTATCCATTGTCCAGTTTTGTCTCTCCTCTCCACATGTCCAAACCATCTCGCCTCACCTTTTATCAACTTTGTCTTCAAACCTGAGCGGTCCATCTGATGGGCTAATTTCTAATCCTGTCCATTTTGGTCCCTATGGATCAGAACATCATCTCTGCCAGCTCCTCCTGTCTTTCCTGTCCAAACCAAACACCCCAGCAGGTCTCACCACCGTCTTGTTTCACTCTTGCACCTCTTCTTTCTTTTCTTTTTTTATTTTCTTTTCCTTTTATAGATGGCCTCCCTTCTCACCTTACAGCTATCCTCTTCCCACCAATATATATTTTTTATAGGATAGAAAGAAAGGAAAGACAGAAAGTAAGACTACAAAACAATTATCCACAAAAAGAGCACAAGGCAAACACACCCGACGCCGTCTGCAATCCTGCAAAGTACATGACAGAACACAGCAACAAAACACATAAGAGACATAACATTCATGACTTTGCAGTAGATTTCTATAAATATATATACCTATACCTACAAATATATGCATACATACATATACATTCCTATGCAGTCACATACCCATCTACATATCTACATATGATATCTACACATACATCCCCACATCCATTAGTGTGTGGTTGGGAGCAAACATTCAATAGCGACCATGAAGCATCAGAGATCCGCCCCCCAAGACCCGAGGAAGACATAAGGGGGACCAGAGCCCAAGACCCCAAGAAGGACCCCGAGCGCAGAGCCCCGAGGGCCACCCAAACAGGACGAACCACTCACCCACCCCCCAGATCAAACCATAGGGGAGAACCAGAAGATCCCCACCAGCGACTACACACAATGACCCCCCGGGGCCAACAACGACATGTTCACAGGCCCCCGCCTGAATCCGTTGCACCGACGTAGCCCCAGGCCTAGGCACCGAGGCCCGGGCACTGGGGACGCCCACCCATCAGGCCCCGGCCCAACAGGACCAGAGGACCCGAGCCCCACCAGGCAGCCACCAGGCCGAGCCGACACACGCCCAAGCGCCCAATCTCCGACACCGAGGGCCCCAAGCGCCCTGCCAGGCAAGGACACACCCCACTAGGGGGCCACCCGCTAAGGGCGCGACACCAAACAGCCCCAGCTGTATCGAAGAGGGGCCAGTCTAAGAGCCAGCCTGACAAATAGACATTCATACACCTCTCCTTTCTGACACTTGTCTCCATCCACTTCACCCTGCCTGCTCTCTCTTTTTCTTCTCCTCTTTGGTACCTTGTTGCTTTGGGTGGTCCTTAAACCCACCCACCTTCAGTAACTCCACTTTCCGTAGCTTCACTGCTCCACCTGTCTCCCTCTCATGAACACACTTAAGCCTGGTTTATACTTCTTGTCGCACGTCTTTTACACCCCGTTGAGTGCCCAGCGATGACGTAATTGCGTGTGTGTCACTGACCGCATTTGAGTGTTTATACTTTGAAAAGACTGGGGGATACATTATAGTGATCCCTCCCTCTTCCCTACCACTGCATACGTCACGCGCACTCCCACCGGACCGCCTCGGCGAGTTTCTCTTCAAAACTATCCATGTCAAAGTAAAAACAAAAACCGGCTTCTGGAAAGCCGTTTTCGCACTGCACAGCCCTCCCCTGAATGAAATTCAGCTCGCGCTGAAAGGCGGAAATGCTTTGATGGGTGCGCGCTTCGTGTTATTATTTACCTTCTGAAACAAGCTGATTTGTAATCAGTTGTTAACAAAAATTTAACAGAAACACTAATATATATAATCAAAAAAGGCGTTCAATACAGGATCAACTGGACTCTTTATTTGTTGCAGAAAACTAATATACATATTCAGAAAAACTAATATATATATAAACTAATATATATATTCAGCTAACACTTTTTTTTGGGTGTGTTTCTGTAGTTATATTTTAATGGAATTCAACTCGCGCTGAAAGGCGCAAACAAAAAACGCCCACAAACTTTGAACCAATCACACGTGCCGAGCCGCATCCTCCGCGCTCAAGAGTTCTGACAAGGGGCCATGTACAAGACAAGCTGTCACCGGGGGATCGCAGCGGGAGTGCAGACGGAAGTTGCACAACTTTTTTTCACTCAATGGGGGGTAAAAGACGTGCGACAAGAAGTATAAACCAGGCTTAACTTCTGTCCATTACCACCATCTCTCCAGGCTCTCTTCCACCTGCTCCTTATTCTCACTTTTGAAGGCCATAACGTGCAGGATGGTACATCAACCTGAACTCCAAATGAAGCATAAAAGCAGTTTTTTTGCAGGGAAAAAAAATACAAAAAGAAAAAGCTCTTTGTTGCAGTTTTACTTCTTTACTTTTTAGATGCAGCAAAATGGAAAAGCCTTTACAGTCACTGCACAGGCTCACCTGCACAACAAAACAAGAATCAGAAAAATATAGAATTTTAAATCATTTAAAGTTTGTTCTTACGAAGATTTTCATGTAACATGTAAAGATGGCAACAACAACAAAAAATTGTGGTATTTATAGTAGACATTACTGTGTTGGCTGTTTTTAAAGAGTTTTATCCATTTATCAGAGCAGAAAGGAAGCAAGAAAAAAAATTAACTTGTGTACAAACAAATACCTGATTCTCTCCTTCCGTTGCATCAACACAAGACGTAATTAAACATTAAGAACATCGAATGTCTTTAAAGTCGCTGCATTTTTGTGGGTCAGACAACAGTTTCCTGTTTCCCACAATAGATGCAGACAGCAGTCTGGGAAACAGTTTGACACGTCTGCTCAAAATGAGACTCAATTGAAGTCATTTTCATTTTATTGGTCCAGTTATTACTGTCATTATGATCTGACCCCAGGCAAACTGCACTTTAGAGTTCCTACTTCTTTTATCAACAAGCTCATCTGTTGGTATGATTTTAGGTTTACACAATTAAAGTAATTTATACTATAATTTTTTTTATTTAGGTAGGAATTAAAGTCAAACTGAACAACACACACTAGAGCAGGGGTCGCCAACCTTTTCAAAACTGAGAGCTACTTCGTGGGTACGGAGTCCTACAAAGGGCACCAGTTTGATACACTCTTCAGAAATAACAAAGCGTAAATTGAAAGAAATGTATAATAAACACATTTTTAAGATAGACATTTTAAAATATATATAAATACAAAAAAAAGAATAACAACTGAATAAAATTACATTTTAAATGCAGCTTAGTAGTGAGTTGTGCTATTTTTAGAACAGGTCCGCGCGCACCTCAAATGGTCCTTGGGGGCACCCGGGTGCCCGCAGGCACCGTGTTGGTGACCCCTGCACTAGATACTAAAGAAAATATTCTGCCTGGCAAAGTCAAGATGCTTTACTTACATCAAGTCCTGTTCATAAATATTACATTAAATTATTTATTATGGCAAACTTAAATAATGTAGATAAAAAATTGCCTTAGAAATAAGTAATTTAAGACAGTAACAAGTCTATGCTATGAACTGTGATCACATAAATGAATGAACAGGAATAGACGATAGATAAATAAATAAATAAATAAATGGGAAAAAAATGGCCTAACAGTTTTTAGTTTTAAATCTCTTGATTTTAAAGTCCTCCTCACGTCCTTCTCAACAGAAGGTCATCAGAACAAGCGCTCAATACAAAAAGAAGGTCAGTTTTTTTCCAGACACCAGTCCAAACTCTTGTTATTGTGGAGCAAAACGCAGCTTTCAAACGTTACATAACGCCATTTCCTGCATGTATTTGTGGTAAGATCCAAATAAACAGACGTGGAGAAGCTCGTAGCCTACGGAAGCAGGGTTCGGCTCGAAGGAATGTAGATGAGGCTCCATGCTGAGGGTGAGCAAAGGCAGATGGTTCACTAAGACAAATACCTCCAAGGTCAAAGGTCAGGAAAAAGTCTGAGCATGCAGCAGAGACAGAAGCATCTTCAGATGTTTGGATCGGCTTTCCAAGACCTTAAAAGCTTCAAGTGTCACAGACAATTTAATATTTGTTGCCTTTCATAGAACTGTGTGATTTGTTTAATATTCACACATGACGAGCGTAAATTTCACATTATTGCTAAAGCAGGTGCAAAATTGGTTTAATGTTTAACGCCTGAACTGTATCACAGTTAAAAGCTATTGCGGCGCGATTAAAGTCGTAATTGTATCACAACTAAATTTTGATTTGTTTTGAGATTAAAGGATGAATATTATCGTGATTTAAGGCTAAATTAATTATACATTTTTATTTATGTTTAATAAATCAAATCACTGGCAGTGTATTGTATCGACCACAGCCCAGAGATGCACAACCTGACCATAAACTTTTCTACTTGTCTTATCTTCTTATCTGTTTTCTTACATTGCTGCAGAAACATGCTTTTAGCTCATGCACTTATAACAGCAGAGGGGTTTGGCATGTTGTAAACATGTCATGTTTAAGGAAAATAAATTAGCCAATCTTTGTATGAAATATTTAAATTTTGACTCCTTTCAGCCTAAAATTACTCAGTTCAATTAAAAAATACTTTATTTTTTTTTTAAATTATTTTCTCGATTCAGAAAAAGAAACTGAAAGTTAAACTGGGTTTCTTTTTCAGAAACAGATCATGTCTATCACTGAATGTTAGGAAACGCCTTGTATCTGTGACTTTCCTTCCCTCCATTGATTACGGTGACATTCTCTACATGAATGCTCCTACAAGCACCCTGCAGATGTTGGATGTTGTCTATCATGGTGCACTAAGATTCATAACTGGTTGTGATTATCGTACCCACCACTGCACCCTGTATTCACTGGTTAACTGGACATCATTAACCTCACGCAGACTCTTCCACTGGTACATTTTCATCTTTAAATCACTTCTTGGTCTGCTGCCCTCATACATCTCCTCCTACATGTCTTTGCGTGAGTGCAGCTACAGCGTGCGCTCTCAGGACATGATTACCTGCAGTGTTCCGTCAGTGAGGACTGAACTTGGAAAAAGGGCCTTCTCCTACTCCGCTCCTGCTTCATGGAATATCTTACAAAAAGATCTGAAGCTCTCGACCTTGACTTCTCTAAATGGTTTTCAGAATCTGTTGGAATCCTGGCAAAAACCAATGCAGATTTGTTCCTGTCTTTGATTTTATACGTCTACCTTATAATGTTTTGCTAGTTTTTTGATACTTTGTTAAAAAAAAAAAAAGTATTTCTCTCTTTTGTTTTTTTCTCTCTTTTGTTTTCTATTGTTTATTTGTTTATTGTTTAAGGAAATTCTACCATTGCTGTTCATCGTTCTTTAGTTTTAGCAGGTCGCTTTCGTAAATGAGCCATGAGGCTCAATAAGATTTACCTCACTAAATAAAGGTTGAATGAATGAAAATTTATTTATTTTATTTATTTATTTATTTATAAAATTTGTTCATTTTTTGCACAAAAAACACAATACAAAACAATCCCATAAATGATAACGTACAAAATAAAATAAAATAAATGAAAGGTAGCAGAAAGAAGAAAAAAATCTTATTATATCTGCCCCTTTTTTCAAACAATCAGTTCAAACAATGTTTATGTTTATGTTTGTTTATTAAATTTGTTCATTTTTTTACAAAAGAAACAATACAAGACAATCTCATAAATGATAATGTACAAAATATAAAAAAATGAAAGGTAGCAGAAAGAAGAATAAATCTTATTATATCTGCCCCTTACTTCCAACAATCAGATTAAACAACAATAATCAACCATGTAAACAATAATAATCTTCAACCAACTTTTTCCAACAATCAGATTAAACAATAATAATCTTCAACCAACAGTACAAAATGACTAACTCTTTCTAATTTTCTAACTAATACAATACACATTACGCTATTTCATATATATTTTTTAACACATTTGTTTTGATCATTTTCTTAAATGTAAACATTGACTTGGCATTTTTAACTACATTCTCCAAGCCATTCCATAATCTAATTCCCTGGATTGAGGTAGAACGTCCCTTCAAACTAGTTCTGAATTGTGGTTTTACAAACATCTCTGTCCCCTTAAGATTATAACAACTTTGTCTTTTAACAAAATGCATTTGGATATTTAAAGGTAATGCATTATTTTGAGCCCTATACATAACTGATAAAATATTATAATCTACCAAATCATGGAACTTCAATAACTTCAGTTGATAAAATAATGTGCTTGATGGATGACAGTAATGTTTTCTAGTGATAATTCTTACAGCTCTTTTCTGTAATACAAAAATAGGCTTTGTGATTGTTTTACACGCTTTCCCCCAAACATCAATACAATAGATTAAGTGTGGAACAATGATTGTGTTATACAACAAATACAGAGCTTTATCATTCAATAAGTCTCTGACTTTGTACAGTACTGCAATCGATTTAGCTATTTTTATTCTTACAGAATTTATGTGTTGTTTCCATGTCAGTTTGTCATCAATGATAACACCCAAAAACTTCACCTCACTCACTCTACAAATCTCAACATCCTCAATTTTGAATGGAACATCAACAGTTTTCTTTTTATTACTGAATATCATGTAATTGGTTTTTCTAGATTTAATGATAATTTATTGAGTGTAAACCAAGTTTGTATTTTGAGAAATTCTGTCTTTATCAACTCCAACATTTGTTCTATATCTTTACCTAAACAAAAAAATGTGGTATCATCAGCAAAAAGTATACATTTATGGAGTCCTGACATATTTACCAAGTCATTCACACATATAAAATAAATAGCTTTGGTCCAAGTACAGAGCCTTGGGGAACTCCACATGTGATATTACAGAGGTCAGATCTTACATCATTTATCTGTACAAACTGTTTCCTATCTTTCAAATAGCTAGATACCCACTGTAATGCTGGTCCTCTAATACCATATTTGTTCAGTTTTTCAAGGAGAATGGTGTGATCAATAGTATCGAATGCTTTTTTTAAATCAACAAAAATACTGACACAATATTGTTTTTGATCGACAGCAGTAGTTATTTGTTCCATTAATTCCATGAGAGCCATTGATGTAGAGTTTTTTGCACTGAACCCATGACTGCTACTTAGAATATTTTGTTTATCTATAAATTGATCTAGTATGTTCACAAATAGCTTTTCAAGAATTTTTGAGAACTGTGGTAACAAGGATATAGGTCTATAATTGTTGAAAATACATTTATCACCATTTTTAAAAAGAGGAACAACCTTAGCTACTTTCATATTACAGTATCTGGGAATTTTCCTGTTGAGAATGATAAATTACATATACCGGTACAGTATATGTAAACGGCTCAATAACATGGCTCATGACTCATGACATGACTTTATTAATCCCAAAGGGGAATTAATTCTTATTGTAGCTCATCATCTTGGTTTCATTAGAGTTGTTCTAGATGATGATGGCTGTGGCCTGGAAGGATCTCTTGTAACAGTCCATCCAAAAGCAGATCTGAAGAATCTGGCTGCAGATGCTGATCCGTCCACCCAGACCCAGCAGAACTCTCGGTCCTCCTGGGCAGCAGGACTGCCTGAATCCTGGGTAGAACTCCTCCCCGAGCGATGACCATTTCTCCCAGCAGCCTGCTGAGCCCCTCGTCGCCGTGGACTTAACTGCAGGTGCCGGGTGACGATCTCGGTTCTCCCACTGTCACGAGCCGCGTTTCCCACTACCTTCAAGATCTCGGCGGTCAGGCACTCGAGCACCACCAACAGGTAGATGGGAATGTATCAATGGCACCTCCTTTTCAACTCATTTAGGAATCGGGGCTGTAGTTGAGATATTGTTGAACATTTGAGATGTTAATCAGCTGCTCCCAGTTGTAGAAAACCACCTTGTTGTTATGGTTACGCATCATAACAAATGTCCAAAAGTAAAAATGATTTCAGTAAAAATCTTCCAGCGGCACAGCACCTGATACCAGAGAAAGTAATTATCCGAAAAAAAGCCTTTTACATCCAGAAAAGAGAGGAATGAAAGTTTTCAAAAGCAAAGCAGAGCTGCTCCAACATGCAGCCACTTTGAGCGGCGCAATTCTAGAACTTTTAGACAACTCTTTTATTGGCCACGAGGTCAATGAAAATTAATGTTCACCATTAATTTGTATTTAGCCTTCAAAGAAATTTGAAATCACCGTCAAATAAATATAAAACTCTCAACTTTGCCAATATTAATAGTAGGGATGGGGCCGATCCGATTCAGTATCGGCCTCCGATACCATCATAATTTACGTATTGGATTTTCCGATCCAACCCTGCCGATGTACATAGAGCACATGCGTTACAACATATTCTGTGACTACAATCTTAACATTGTGTGCATTAAACTAAATGAAGACACTCTGAGCATCACAACAGGAAACACCCAAACTTTAATAGCACACAAGAGGCAGGTCTATATCACAGATGTCCATCTCACTCATGGTGCAGAACCGTATATTGTGACCATAGGGGCAGGGACGTGCAGAGCCCACTAAAGGGGCAGGTGCTCAAAAAAAAAGGGGGGCACATCCAACCGCATTTTAGGACAGAATATTAACAAAGTCACATAGCTTTCAGAGTTAAATAAACAATGATAAATTACAAAAATGTGAGATATACTATCAAAGCTTAGGAAAACCTCTACATAGAACATACAACTATCCATATGTAAAATATTTTATTAGTAATTTCTTTCTACATGTCTACTTTGTTATAGGAAAGTATTGCAATATTCAAACCTGCGATTTAGCAAGATATGTAAATCAGAGCTACACCACCAGATATATTTTGTCTTTACAGAATTACACTATTAAAAATAGAAACAAGGGCACAATATATTTATTCATTTCAGATTTAAAACACAAAGACAATTTACAAACACATGAAAGAAAAAAACAAGATATAAAATGAAAGGTAGTAGAAGAAGAAAAAAATCTTATCATATCTGCCCCTTCTTAAAACAACTGTGCAGCAGCAGTTTTCTGTTGGTCATGTCTCGAAAAATGTCAATGACCTCAGTGAGGTCATTGACATTTTTTGCAATTATGTTGCTAATTATTTGCAAAACAAACTTATTTGTGCATGCCAGAAATCTTTGCTTGCTATTCTAAGTTTTGTTTGTCATTCAAAGTTTTGCTTGCGATTCTCACATGACATCGTGGGCAGAGCCTAAAATCGCAACAAAAGATTTCTGATGTGTGCAAATAAAAGTTTATGTTTTGCAAATAACTTTTTAAGTTCACGAGAGAAAAATTAGCTATTTAATTTAAAAAAATGTTTTTTAAACAAAAGTTTTTGCTTTAAAAAAAATGAAATCATTACAATTCCAAAAGTTTTGATTACAATTTTATTTTACATAACTGAGGTTAGTTTTTTTTTCGTTGACTAATTGTGAAACAAATTTAACTCCATACTCTGCGAACCAGACCCTAAACTTACTTAAAGTCTGGATAGGTTTTTCCCCTTCATTTGTACGCTTTTATTGGACAGGAGCAACTTGATTGGTTATTACATTTATCTATTATGGTAGTTCAGGGTGAGTTATTTTTAATTCTAAATGAATATTCTTGTTGGACTTTTATTTAAGTGCTATTTTCCTTCAAGATACATTTACCTAACGCTAGAATTAATGCAATGTACATTATGCAGCAAAGGAAGTTAGAAGATCGGACATATATCCATTATGGAGAGATGATAGGTTTTGGACGGGCGATGTGCTCCCTATTGCATAAGCCAGGGGTGTCAAAGTCAAATACATAGAGGACCAAAAAAACAAATTTGCTACAAGCCAATGGCCGGACTGGTTCAATGTTTATTTTAAGGGGGTGATATAAGATTTTTTTTCTTCTTCTTTTTGCACTCTTTTCATTCAATGTTTTCTTTTTTATTAATTTGTTTTATTTTGTCTCTTTTAAATGAATGAATAAATGGATTAAATAAAATATTAAATAGCTTTACATCTGTTAAGTTCTTGGCATAAACCAACACAGACATGTTCCTGCTTTTAGTATTGTACATTGTTTTATAATGTAGCTGTTTATGTTTCATTTTTTAACACAGTTTTCTTGTGATTTTTAATTAATATGCTTATTTATGATTGTTTACTGTTGGCTGCAAGTATCAAGCTGTGAAAATCCTTCATTTTCTACAGCTGATAGCTGTTGGTCATTAATTATGATGAAGTTTAGCAACTTCTCGGTGAACATTTGAGCTCCGTGGCTTCAGCTGTGTGTTTTTCTTGTTCAATCCGGGGCGGGGGCTCTGATTTTGGTCACCCGCTCTCCGCCTGTCCGTCCTACGAGACGTCAGACAGCGGGTCGGACTGGCCGCAGCTGGCCACGGTCGGTCTCCCTGTTTCGGTTCAGCGAGAGTGGCGTCCCGCTGAAGCCCCGGAGCTCGAATGTCCAACATAAAACTAAGTTGACCGCAGTTTAATGTGGCGCTATGGATCTGCAGACATTGCACATTGCTGTCTTGTGGTGTTTAGTGTAAAATACTTCCACACAGCGGACATGTTACGATGAAAAGTTGGCTAGTTGTTAGCTAAAGTGCTACTCACTCAGTCCACACGCTGTAGCTGGCTGCAAACTGAAAGGGATTTGCTGAATAGTAGTAGTAGGGGTGGGGCCATGCCCCCCGAACGGCAATGCCCCCAAGGGGACCAGCTCCCCCACTGACCCTAATGTGAATGTGAGGCAGGTCTTATTACTCTGGGTTCATGAGACACGACTCCGGATCGATTGGCCCCACCCCTACTACCACTGTTGCATTGTGGGGAATGTAGTGTTGGTACGTGACCGGAGGGCTTATTATGTTGTTTTTCTTGCAAAATACAAAATTAATAATAATAAAATAAAATAAATAATTTTAGTATGTTATTATGTGTCAGAGGAGGGCTTAGGAATAGGAAATAAAAAAAAAAAAAAAAATTTTTTTTTTTTTTGCCCAAAAGGGCACTTGGGGGCAAGGAGCAAAAGGGGCAGGTGCTCAAGCCCCCATAGCCCCCCCCTCTGCACGTCCCTGCATAGGGGGTGGTGTTGCATGCACTGTTGCAGGTCACAGAATGTGTAACAACCGGTTCAATCGACCAAACCAGAAACAGCTTCCTCTGACCTTGTTTCACAAACAAAAAGCAAAAAATATGAATCTCTAAACCTATTAAAAAAACTATAAACATAATTATCTCTAAAACTAAACCTAATGCGCAGGGGTGGTTGACTGCCCCACTGTTTTTAAGTTTCATTTTTGATTGTGGCACTATGAGTTGAAATTCTTGTTGGCTTTGATCAACGGATACAGATTTAAACTATACACTGAATTTATAAATGTACTGATGTTATTTGAATATGTTTTATTTCCCAGATAAATATTAAATTTAAATTTAATTATTTCACAAATTTATGAAAAGTTTTTTTTCCATTATATTTTATGTTTTTTTATTATTGATATGTAAAATGAATAAAAACTTTAAATACTTTTTTTTTAAAGTCGCCACACAAAAACCTTTTTTATTAAAACTCTTTTCCAATAGCTCCAAGATTTTATCAGTGAATATATACAGGGAGTGGATGTGTAGTCTTTCCCATAATGCTTTGCGGTTTTTTTAGTGTTCCCTTCTGCACCATGGGTGAGATGGACGTCTGTGATATAACAAAAAACACACGCAAACACGAAAAACATCTAAACACAAAAAAACATGCAAACACAAAAAACAAACATGAAAAATCAAATGCAAACACAAACAAAAAACACACACAAACACAAAAAACGTGCAAACACAAAAATATCAAATGCAAACACAAAAAATTTGTTTTTGTTTGCGTGTTTTTGAGTTTGCGTCATACATGTGTTTGCTGCGCATTTTGCCGTTTGCTGCACATTTGCACCCGTCGGCCACCGTACTCTTGTCATATTCTATCGAGTGGAACAAGTTAGATGTGTTCCCACCGCTCGTTGGAACGACTCTGGCACATTTTGTAGCACACTTAGAAAGCCGATTAGTCTTTCCGCTCTAATCATGTCATCTGCTTTCTCTTCGCTTGTGAAGCTTGTTCAGTCACATTCTGAGTGGGTACTCATTTTGAAGCAAAAACTAAACGCGCGTTGGAGATTAGCCTGGCTTAGCCTGCTAAGCTAACTCCTTCAAGCTGTGGTGTACGTCACCACGCACTGACGTAGTTGTGTCACGGATTTTTCTGTTCGGGCTGAAACTGAAGCGGCCGCTTCAACCCGAACAGAAAAAGAAATGCATCAGTGAAACGCTGTAATCATTGAAATATTGAAAATGTGCTTAAAACTCACATCACCGTTATTGAATACAATTATATCGTGATATATATCGATATCGAATGATTGTACAGTAGGGGCTGAACGAGTACATAATTTTTAAACTCGACATTAACATAATAGCCTGTATAAATAAAGGTTGAATGAATGAATGAAAAAAATAATACTCGAGTAGAGCTCGAGTATTTGATGATGTCATAGGATCTTAAGACGCTAAAAAATAATTAACTAATTAAAACCACAAAAAAAAAGGTAATTTATTATTTACAAAAAAAGACCAACAAAACATTGGGGATCATGTATTAGGCTCCTACCATTTATCTTACAGCAAATAAGTCACAGGAAACCCAAAACTGTTAGTTATTATTATTAAGCTGCAAAAGTGAAAAAAATGTGCGGCACGTCAAAAACGAAACTAAAAACAGTGGGGCGGTAATTATTCTGTGACTCAGTGTTGAGATGTAAAGACATGAAACGTCAATTTATGAACTGAATCATTTAATTAACAAATCATTAAATTACATCACAACATATTTACATGACTGGTCGATTTCCTATAAATTAACTTCAGCACAGATGAAATCACGCGTCCGTAACTTCTAGGAAACAACATAATAAAGTTATGGGTCTTACATTAACTTATCTGTAGGCACATTAACTTAGGTTTGTTACTGGCTTAGACACCGCCTAATTAGAGATTAATATTTTTTGCCTTTTATTTGTGAAACCAGGTCAGAGGAAGCTGGTTCTGGTTCGGTCATTGGACCCGGTGTTACACCACATTCTGTGACCTGCAACAGTTCATGCAACACCGCCCCCTACGGTCACAATACGGTGGTCACAGAATATGGTGTAACACCGGTTTGCAACTCGCTCCAAACAGGAAGTTGATTCATTTTCTGTTCTGTAACTGGGACGTGATGACGTCACTACGAATACTCAACTTGAAATAAAAAAAACTCAATAGAGGTCCAAGTAATCGGTGTGTAGATTACTCGAGTAGTCTGTTAAAGCCCTATTGTACAGTAAATATTACATTTTCTGCTTATCTTCACAGAAACCCAAGCGCCATGCTGACATTCCTAAAGGTTTTGAATTTGCAAACATTTTCTAAACCGCTACACAAACAGCCGAGCACAGACGGACGGAGCTGCTGCTCATGTCAGCTCGTTTCCTGCCACTCACAGGCCGAACCGTGGCACGTATGGTGCACGCTTCTGCTGAAACTAAAGTAAACGCGACGTAAATCAGTTCATCGGGAGTGTAATTTATGACATACAACGAGGCGCATGGCAGCAGACAGTGTCGGTGTGTCTGCGTGCCTTTTGTCCCCGTGTTTGTGGCGAGCAGATGGTGGGAGTGGACACGCATGCCTCAACAGAGAGGCCCTTCAAACACCACCACCTCCATAAAAGGCCACACTTCACCTCTGACCCCACTGGAATCCGCTCTGATTGGGGGAAACGTGCTGGCAGTGACCCGGCAGGAACAATGCTCAGTGGTCAGTAAAAAAAAAAAAAAAAAACAGCTGAGGGAGGGATGGATGAAGCGAGGTGGTGTATGGAATTTCTTCCTCCTCCCTTCCTCTTTCATTCCCTCCCTTCATACAAACCCAGAAGCTGAGCGGTGTCACAACAAGCCAAGAACAAACGGGAGCTCATTCTCCCAGCTGGAGGACAAAAGGAGTCAAACATGGCAGCAAAGTAATCCATTACTAATAAACACAGCTCTTTAAAAGGGAGAAAACTTCCTGCAGTGGACGAAGCTCCAGGCAGGAGAGGAGGGAGTGAGGAGGAGGATTTCACTCACACACCACGGGGCAGCAGAAAGGGTTGCATGTTCCACAGGAAGGTGAGAAACGCTGGACATTTTGGAGACAAAAGGCAAAAATATTAATAATAATTAACCGGAGAACATCTGGAGCTGTCAGCATCATGGCTGCATCTCTTGGTATGTGCACACACTCGAGCAAAACGTTAAGATGGAGTAATTGTGATTTTTTAAATTTTATTTTAAAGCAAGTTATTCTATAAACTTCAACAGTTTGCTAAATGTGTCTGTTTATGCTTGTTCCTGCAGGGATCTTTGAAAGAGCGCAGATGAAAACAGGCCTTCCCTGTCGTTTTAGTTTCAGATTTATTTATTCACGCCACCCTTTACTTGTTGTTTCTCTTTGTGCGTGTAAAAAAGCAACTTTGTGTCCTGAGTCTGGACGAATCGTCTGACGTCTCGCACTCGCTGGGGTCGATGAGGCGGTTTGTTCCACTGCTGCGTTCATGATCTCATCCTGTTAAAAAGGCTTTTTTTGGCCTGCATGATGCAGTCATGGCAGATGTATTAGTGGTTAACAAAGAGAAGCTGTCCCCCCACGTTTTCCTGTTCTACTGACCTTGATTGCATGAAAATATAAAAATAACTCTTTCATGTTTGGCGTTTGGACACATACTGCGTGAAATGTTTTTAACAGAGACGTCATGGCTGATCAAATGAGCCATGTGCTTAAAATATGAGCAGGAATTAACTTTGTCATGATTTAATTTTTACGTTTGAGGCCATTTGGTGAATCTGGAAGGAAATCTTTGATACAGTTCTTTATGAATCAAGGCTTCCACTGCACAAGCATTGAAGCACAATATTGGAATTTTGGCCAATATCCGATATGCGATATGTCAAAACGTATTTGGCCAATAACCGATACCCGATACTGATATTTTTAAAATATATTTTCCTCTGTCAGACCATGGCCTTCTTATTTCGGCTTATTTGCTACAAAAATTGTGCAACAGCTTTAAGAGCTGGTGACATATATTAAGTAACAACCGTGTGATATGTATAGCACTTTAACTTACCGGTATATTAAATGTTATTTATTAGCATTAGTCACCTGTGATGCTGTCTTACTTGCGGAGGCTTGTTCCAGGTTCCAGCTGCAGTGTGGGATCCTCTGCACTCTTGTGCATGAAGGACAGACTTTTTAAGTTCAAAGATTTTGTCTATCCATTGTGATGTAAGACTAATCATGCTAACGGGGCTAACACAACGTCTAAATGTCTGTGATAAAACTCACCCAAGTGCTATCGGCTATTAGCCTCTCAGTGACGTTGGAAATGATGGCTTGTAACTTGGGAAAGGCTACGTTGGAAAAATATCTCAGACGGGGGACGATGTAGCGAGGTTCAATGTAGTCCAAAAATCTTCAGAATCCAATATCTTCAACGGAACAAAAACCTTCCACACGCCGACATCTTGAATTTTACTCTCCACCGTGATCAGATCAGGTGGGCGCGCGTGACGTCATCACGTTGTGCTGGCGCTGCAGACATCCTTGTAACTGGGTTGTTGTACAAAAACAGCGTCTTTTATATCGGTGAATTGTTTTGATGGAATGGCCGATGTCCGTGATTGAACTTTAACGCTAATATCGGCCGATACAGAGACCATGCCGATAATATTGTGCATTCCTACTTCATATTATTCCTCTATCATTCAGTTTTTGTCCCCTTTTTGGTTTGCATTCACCCAATCCATGCAAAAATAATATTCTTTAAAGGAATGCATATCACCCGCTGCCTTTCATGACCAGGTTTTAAACTAAAACCATCGTATGATGAAAAGGGACAAAGTTAAATTTGTTTTGGTCAAACCTCATGTGAACGTTCATCTGTTAGTGCTTGAAGTGGAAACACAGCATAGGAAACAGTTTGTACAAATAAATGGTGTAAGATCTGACCTCTGCAATATCACATGTGGAGTTCCTCAAGGCTCTGTACTTGGACCAAAGTTTTTTATTTTATATGTGAATGACTTGTTAAATGTGCCAGGACTCCTTAAATGTGTCCTTTTTGCAGATGATACTACATATTTTTTGTTTGGGTAAAGATATAGAACGGATGTTGGAGTTGATAAAGACAGAATTTGTCAAAATACAAACTTGGTTCAAACTTAATAAATTATCATTAAATCTAGATAAACTAATTACATAATATTCAGTAATAAAAAAAAACTGTTGATGTTCCATTTAAAATTGAGGGTGTTGAGATTTGTAGAGTGAGTGAGGTGAAGTTTTTGGGTGTTATCATTGATGACAAACTGACATGGAAACAACACATAAATTCTGTAAGAATAAAAATAGCTAAATCGATTGCAGTACTGTACAAAGTCAGAGACCTATTGAATGATAAAGCTCTGTATTTGTTGTATAACACAATCATTGTTCCACACTTAATCTATTGTATTGATGTTTGGGGGAAAGCGTGTAAAACAATCACAAAGCCTATTTTTGTATTACAGAAAAGAGCTGTAAGAATTATCACTAGAAAACATTACCGTCATCCATCAAGTACATTATTTTATCAACTGAAGTTATTGAAGTTCCATGATTTGGTAGATTATAATATTTTATCAGTTATGTATAGGGCTCAGAATAACACATTACCTTTAAATATCCAAATGCATTTTGTTAAAAGACAAAGTTGTTATAATCTTAAGGGGACAGAGATGTTTGTAAAACCAAAATTCAGAACTAGTTTGAAGGGACGTTCTACCTCAATCCAGGGAATTAGATTATGGAATGGTTTGGAGAATGAAGTTAAAAATGCCAAGTCAATGTTTACATTTAAGAAAACGATCAAAGCTGAATTGTAAAAAAAGAAGTAGCGTAATGTGTATTGTATTAGAGTAAGAAAAATTAGAAAGAGTTATTAATTTTGTTCTGTTACTGGAAGATTATTATTGTTTGAACTGATTGTTTGAAAAAAAGGGGCAGATATAATAAGATTTTTTCCTTCTTTCTGCTGCCTTTCATTTAATATTTTGTATTCTTATCGTTTATGGGATTGTTTTGTATTGTATTGTTTTTTTTTAATGAATAAATTTTATAAACTAAACTAAACTTAACTAAGTGTGTATTGAGGTTGATGCTCAGGTACTACCACACCAAATTTTAGATCACTATCTGTAAAACTGACTGAAATGCAGCTATATTTGAGTCGGCTAATGCCATTTAGTCTCATTAAAGTTGACTCCAAAAGCTAATGACTTATAGATTTTGATAGTTTCAATAAAATGTGTTTGGTGGTTCATGAGATATTTTGCTAACAGATAGGGTTGAAGCCAAAACGTAATGCCGAAGTTTTAAGCAAAGATATTGTGTAATGTGTAGTGCTCAAAATATGTGTTGGGGATACGCTGACCCAATTTTAGCTGTTGATGTAGAGCAGACGTGGGCAACATATGGCCCGAGGGCCAAACGTGGCCTCTGAACAACCAACTTCCGGCCCCAATATCATTAATTGAAAAAAAAAAACCTTTAAATAAGATGATAAAAACCTGCATTTCCTCAATGACATTCAAGGAAATCTAAATTAAGCATCTTGAACAAATACATCAAAAAACCTTTAAGTTAAAAAGGAACATCTTTTTAGTCTACTAATTTTTCATATTTTTAATTAAAATTTTTAATTTGCATATGTAGGATAACAAATATATCTTCATTAGATAAAGTTTACAGGTCTTACATCCTAAAGATGATTGGAGAGACACCTTTTTATCAAACATGCTAACTATGCTACAACAAGAAAAAGCCTGAAAAAGTCTACTAGCATACATGTATTTGTTTTAAATAAAATTTATTATCTAATTATCTATTAGGCCCTTTGATCACTTTCGATACCTTGATTCGGCCCTCTGGGAAAAAAATGTTGCCCACCCCTGATGTAGATCACTTGCTGTCCATTGAATTAAAATCCACCCATTGTTTCATAGGAAATTTTGCTAACAGACAGAGTTGACTAGTTCATGACTGAACGTACATGTTGATGTTTCCTCAGATTAAAAGGGATTTTCTGAACTAAAACTGACTTTAATTTTAAGAAAGAAAACAGAAGTCCAGCTTTTGATCCAACTTACTGGGATCAGCATGTCAGATCTAAGTCTTGCTGTTTTTCTTGGATGCGGCCTTGAGCTTTACAGAAATCTGATTGGTTGTTTTCTTCTGGGCGAATGAAACTGATCCTGAGCAGTCGTGCATCAGAGCTGCTCGTAAGTGTTGGAATAAATCAGGAATGTGTAAAGAGTGTGTGTACGCTGCGGCTAAACATCTGTCATCTGTTGAGTGAGATTTCTCCCCAAAGTCAGTTTTACTGACAGTTGTTCCACTGAAATACACGAGGGGACTCCGGATTACGGGTTAACATCGGTACGGTTCTTTCACTTATTTGGACCCTGAGTTCTGGGGTGGCATGTGTCATTATGAACAAGCTACGGTGCTGAAAACTGCCGATGGATCATTTCTTTTGGTTCTAATTGGTCTTTTGGTTCCATTTCCCTCTCATTTTGTAATCTTTATTTAGTGTCTAATAAACTGTTAAGAGGCACTTCAGTTTGAGCGGCTTAACAACAATCCCTGGAATTATTTATAGACCTGGATGATGCAGGCTGGATGCTAATCAGATTAGCATCTGTTTAAAGTTCTGATCATTTCCACAGAGCCAATGATGAGTGGAAAGAAAGAGGTTTAATCAGTCCTTTGTATTAAATAACAAGAAATTTCTTGCTAATTGGACAGTTCATTGTTTAAGACTCATGAAAAACAACTTCTGTTTTATGAGGGCTACTGATAATTTTAAGCACAAGTTGATAGATGAGAGATATTTTCTTTTTGTAAAATGGTGTGAAGGAGGCTCCTGCAGTATGAGTTCACCAACAGGAGAAAAACTGTGTTTCCAAGTGGAAAATTTAAGGAATTTCACTTCTTTTTTTTTTTTTTTCCTTTTATAGATGGCCTCCCTTCTCACCTTACAGCCATCCTCTCACACCGATATGAATTTTTTTATTTTTTTTTAATAGAGAGAAAGGAAAGATAGTACGGAGGCGTATTGCAGTCAACCATGAAATTTTTTTTTTGGAGCTTATGTAGTAATCACGTGATACGTATGTAGTAATAACGTGATATTATGTAGTAAAAACATGGTACGTATGTAGTAATAATGTGATACTATGTAGTAAAATGTGATACTATGTAGTAATCACGTGATACGTATGTAGTAATAACGTGATATTATGTAGTAAAAATGTGATACTATGTAGCAAAAATGTGATACGTATGTAGTAATAACGTGATACTATGTAGTAAAAATGTGATACTATGTAATAATAATAATGTCACATTTTTGTCATCTGTGTATGTTTCCATACAAGACGAAATTTGACTCTGCATTTAACCCAATCACCACCAGGTGGGGCAGTGGACAGCTATAGAAAGCGCGCCGGGGAGCAATTGGGATGAGATGTGCTGCTCAAACACACCACAAGTTATGCCGTGACTGGGGTTCGAACCTGGGTCCTTCGGGTCCCAAGTTGGTTCCCCTGCCACTACACCATCTTGGCCCCTATGTAATAATAACGTGATACCATGTAGTAAAAACGTGATACTATGTAGTGTGATAAGTATAGATGTAGCTTGCGCATAGCCAGTATTTTAGGAGGGGCGGTTCCTTTAAATATATAGTAGACATGCAAAAAGCCACATACCTTGGTGGCACAATGGAAAGCGTGTCTGCTCTCCACCCCAACGACCCGGGTTCGAACCTGAACTGGGTTAACTTATTTTACTTTTTTTTTTAATTAGATAAATAAAATAAAAAATGAGTTTGTGTTAACCACAGGCATATTAAGTCTATAGTGTTAAACTGTTTGACATTAACGGCGTCTCCATACCTTCTCAGAACTTGTGTTGTGCGGGAGTTGTGGTCCCGCCTACAACTCCCGCACAACACAAGTTCTGTGTTAAGAGAGGTGGAAAGAAAATAGATTTTATGTAGTAAAAACGTGATACTATGTAGTAAAAACATGATACGTATGTAGTAATAACGTGATACTATGTAGTAAAAACGTGATATGTCGACAGATATGCCGTATCAGTCCAAATATGTCTAATAAAGGGGGAAATCCATAAATACATCACTTCGCCGTATACGTCACATCTATCATGCGTCATCGCTGACAACCCGGAAATGTGGGCCGGTGTGTCAAAAATCGATTGGCTGCCAAATGGTGGCCGTGGGAGCGTGCACGAGAGGAGTTTAACAAGAATTTAACAAAGATGAGCACTTAAAAACAATTATTTGTTTGCTCGAAATTATAGTAAAGGTGTGTCTCAGTCGAACTTTTCCTTAATAAATGCACTTTGATATCAAATCAGCTGCATTTCAAAAGTATTCGCTGCCTTGGTTTCCGGGAGCGCGCTCTGAGGGAGGAAATCACAAAGGGTACGCATTTCTTCGAAATTTAACAAGATAAGCACCTAAAACTATTATTTGTTCGCTCAACTTTATAGCAAAAGTATGTCTCAGTTGAACGTTTACTTAATAAATGCACTTTAATGGTCAAATCAGTTGTATTTCGCCGAGGCAGCGCAGTGAAATGAAACTAATTTGATAGTTGCTCCAAGCGAGCTGGATGAAGATCGCAGGCTATTGCAAGCCAATTGTGTCATTAATAGCCACTTTTACCTATTACTGTACATGACACAACGGCATGCCATACAACTCGAGTGCCATCTAGCTAGCGGATGAAAATGGTAGTGTTCAATATTTTCAGACAGAATTAATGAAAACGATCACATCTCAGTCAAACATTGGTTTACATTTTATAAAAAGACAAAGTTATTACAATCTCAAAGGGACAGATATTCATCAAACCACAATTCAGAACCAGCTTAAAGGGACGGTCTACCTCAATTCAGGGAGTTCGATTGTGGAATGCTCTGGAGAGTGATGTTAAAAATGCAAAATCAATGTATACATTTAAGAAAAAGGTCAAAAAGGACTTGCTCAAAAACTATATATGATGTAACTTAGTGTGTTTGTGTAAATAGAATTATTCATTTTGTGATGTAGTTTGTGTATTACAGTTAGAAAAATTAAGTAGAATTATTCATTTTCTGATGTAGTTTGTGTATTACAGTTAGAATGATGTAGTTTGTGTATTACAGTTAGAAAAATTAAGTAGAATTATTCATTTTGTGATGTAGTTTGTGTATTACAGTTAGATAAATTAAGTAGAATTATTCATTTTGTGATGTAGTTTGTGTATTACAGT